>JAOUZG010035803.1:189038-265471 GCA_026289955.1 Argiope argentata
ATGATTAATTTGAAAAATTTTACCCTTGTTTATGTTGCAAAAAAATTATTTAAAGGAATGTTTCTTTAACTACATTCACCTATCTTAGTTTTTTACACCTTAGAAGTTAGTATCTATCTTACTAACACATTCAAAATGTTTTATTTTTAGCTTTTAGAGCAACTGGAAGAACTGAAAAAGAAAAAGGCTCGTAGATTAAAAAAATTAAAGGTATTTATTCTTTCACTAACTTTGTGTAGTTAAAAATAAAACATTTAACTTTCATTTAATAATTGTAACAAGTGATATTAAGTTTTCAATTAGAATTATGTCCATTTTCAAATTTTACAGGATTTCTCCCGTCTTTCAAATATACTGTGTAATTTTCTAGCAATGTAACGATGAAGAATATGCCTCAGCTATTATTGCTTGAAATTTTTACACCATATCAGTTTTAGGAAATTTATTGCATCATAGATTTAAACCCTCCCACCTTACATGGTAGATCTTGATGAATTTAAGACATGAACTTGTGATTCTCCAATCAAATTCCTGTCACCAATCAATTCTGCATCATTAAATGCATGAAAACTATGAATCAGAACATCTTGATTTTTAATTTTTAAAATATTTGTTATTAGTTGAATTCAAGCTATATTAAAATAAAAGATACATTAAATTAAAATGTAATATTTTTTATATATATAATATATGCACTTAAAATAGGAGAAATGAATAAAATTTTTGAAAATTCATTTTGATGATGCAATTTATATATAATTTAGTATAAAAGCCCATTATTATTCTTGTAAAAATGGCATGTATTTTTAATTTAAAATATAAAACAGTACTTTTCCATTACCTGCGCAAGGGAAAATTCATCAAAGAGATTTGGAGGAATTCCACATTTACATTATTTGATGATTTTTCATTTTAAAATCACTGCAAGATATTTGGTGAAATTCTATGTTATTTGGAGATTTTTCTCTTGCACCTGGCTAACACAAAAGTACTTAAGAGTGAAAAGATATTATTCAGCCTTTCGAATTTTTGTAGATATTTTCGAAAAATTATAAATTTCTTTTATGTTCTGTCATATTAATGAAATATAATAGTGAATATTTTTAATTATTAATTATTTTTCCTTAATATGAAATATGAAAATAATTTTATCTTATTTATAATGAATATTTTATTGTTATTCCAAATATCACAATTTTCAAATTTTTAATATTCTTGTTTCTATTAAAAACTTCATGCATTTCAGTAAAAAAAATTTAGCATTTTTCCATTAATCGGGTGGCAGCGAAAAATTGCCATAGAAATTTTGGCGAAATTCTACATGATTTGCCGATTTTTTGGTACCACCCGGCTAATGGAAAAGTACCGGAAATTCTTAATTTAATATCTATGAACCTGATTGCATTGTAAAACTATATAGACTGGTCTTAAATCTAAAGTATATCTACAAAAAATATATATGATAATGCTTATTCTGTATTTTTATTATTTTCCTTTTCCTTTAAAAAATTAAAATAATTTTTTAAATAATTAAAAATAAATTTTATTTTAATGCAATTAATAACTTATTTTGTTATTATTTAATATAAAATATAACTTGGAAATGTAAATTTTATGTTATGTATATGCTACATTAAGTAATTATAAGTATGGAAAACTTTTATTTATTGTCATATTTGTCACAGAATATCTAGGAGATCTTTTCAGTAAATGTTTTGTAAGCTACCATTACTTTTTTTGCATTAAGTTTTGTTATTTTTAAAAGAAGTAGGTTGGTCAATGTTGAAATAGTTTGGAATCTATTCATATTTAAAAAGGAGATTAAAAAAAACATGAATATATATATTCATAGCACTAATGATATTTAATTTTTTATGCCAAAAATTTTCCAATACTTTGTTAATATTTCTTATGCGCATTTTAGATCAATTATACTATATAAGTTTACAAAATATTTATTTAAAAATTAAGGAAACTCTTTTAAATATCCAGAATTTGATATAATTCAATTTTATTGGTTGTATATTAAATCTTTGTACTGTAAAACTCTATTCCCATATATATATCTATACAGATGGGTGACAAAATAATATGAACACCTATGAAAGAGCATTATTAATAGCGGGTTCGACTCTCCTCTGACTGTATCACAGACTTTATCCGACGTGGGATGGACACATAGAGGGCATGAACAATGTCTATTGGGATATGACGCCATTCCTCATGGATAGTGGTGTCTAATGCCGAAATTGTAGATGGTGGGGAGAATCGACCACAGAGTTTTGACTCCTGATATTCCCACAAATGTTCAAATCAAGTGACTGAGGGGGCCAAGCAAGGTGACCTACTTCCACCTCATGCTCTGCAAACCATTCTTGAATGATTTTAGCTGTGTGGATAGGAGCATTATTGTTTTGATATAATGTGCATTCTCCAGGAAATACAGTCTGGACAGATGGATGAACCTGATCTCCAAGGATACCAACATAGTGGGCAGCTGTGACCTTCCCCATGCAGTGTAACAAACGTACCAACACCACATCAAGATATCACAACTCATACCATAAGGGAACCACCTCTATGCTTCAGAGTCAGCATGATGCATTCAGGAGCAAATGCTTCTTTGGGCGTTCTCCATGCATAAACACGTCTGGTGATCTTAAAAAGGGTGTACAGTGATTCATCAGACCAGATGACTTTTTGCCATTGTTGTAGGGTCCAGCATGTATGTGTTTTACACTATTGACATTGCTGTAAAGCATGACATGCTGTTACCAATGGTTTGCAAATTGTAACTCTTTCATGCATGTTCAAAGCATGGAGTCCTCTCTGGATGGTTCTTGCTGAAATAGGGTTCTGAAGATGACTATTCATCTCAGACATTATATGAGATAATGAATTCTTGCACTTTCAGATCACTATGCGGGTTAAGACTCTTTTATCCATCCCAGTAAGCTTTCTTTTCCATCCACTGTTGTGCTTGGCAGATGCCACATTCCCGAATTTCATGTATGCTGTCATAACAGTTGATACAGTACTTCTTGCACGTCCCAAATAATTGGCTGTTTCTGTCACCAAGCAGCCAGCGCACCATATTCCAACAATCATGCCTTTTTTAAAACTCTGACAGGTTCGTTATTACAGGTTCATTATTGCGTTCTTCAAAACTTGCAATATACACATACAACACCTATAGCACCTGTTGAATGACTGATACCTTATCTTTCAAATCCACTAGGTGGTGGACTGCAGTGTAAAATGACATGTGCATCATGCATGTTTGAAATGGGCAATGCCTTTTCCATGAGTATTTGTATTATTTTATCATCCATCTGTATATATATATATATATATAAGAGAAAAAGGAATTATTTACTGTAATTTATTATTTTTAAATCTTTCAAATTTAAAAAGGAATGGTGTAAAATGCTTATTGTTCTCTAAATTTTGAGATTGGATTTTTTCCTGGCATAGTTAATTGTAACAGCTGGCTTATGTTTAAATGAGGTTTTTAACATAGTTTTTAGATTATTACCTGCCATCTTGTTCATCATTTTTCCTTTTATATTTTAGAAACTAGTAAATGTCCAAGAAAAAGAAACTGCTTCTACTAGTATTGAAAATGCTTCTGCTCTAATTTCTCCATTACAAAGTACACAAAACAATTCAGTATCAAAACATTTAGAAGAAAAAGAAAATATTACAGTTTTAAATAATTCCAGCTCTTCATTTTTAAGTAGTGACACTCACAATGTTATTTACTCTACAGAAAAGGAAGCATGCAAACATTTTATTAATACTAATAATAGTAGTTCTAGTTTAAATTTTGAATCCAATTCAAATGATATATGTCTAGATAAAAGTTTATTAAGTTCAACTGTAAATACTGCTCTAGAATTGCCAAATAAAAGGGCTCAAAATGATCATTCAGAAAATGGTTCTAATTTGTTCAGTGAGAATTCTATTGATAAAAAAAGACTGGGGAAAAATATAAAAAATACTGCTGTAAATAATATCCTATTAGGGCCAGTTAAAAAGATTAAAAATAATCCTTCAGAAACTAGTTCTGATTTGCTTTGTGAAAATTCAACTGATAATGAGAAATTGAATCAGAATCTAGAGGGTGTCTTTTCTGACTCTTTTTGTGTAAATAATTCATTGAAAGATCCTGAAGAGAATCAGCGAAAAATTAAGAAGCGGCCAACTTCAGAAACTGGTGACAATATAGATGATTCTGCTGAAAATAAAAAGAAATTCAAATTATCAGATGTCTCAGGTTGTGCTGATAGTTGCGCCAAGGAAGTTTCTGAAATTAAGGAAGTTTTGAATCATAATAATTATGTTCCCTCAGATAAATTTGAGCAGCCTTTGAATAGCATAATTGGAAATTCTGTAACTGCAAGTAAGTCATCAGATGAATGTAATGAAGATTCTTTGTCACATAACATGACTTGCTTTATGTCGTGCAGTTTATTTGCTGGGGTGGAAGATGATAATATTCAGACAAACATCGGACAAATTGTAAAGTGTAGAAATTTGGCAGAATCGGTTTCTAATCTGGAGAGCAATGAGCCAATTATGGTATCTGTAAGAAACTGCATAAACAGAATGCCATCTTCTTCAATAACTTTTGAACAGAATGATGTCAAAGATTCTGAATCATTAAAAATCTCTAATGAACTAGATTTATTAAATAAACTTCCGTCTAAAGTACTGAAAAAAGTTAAAGATAATACTGAAAGCTCTCATATTTCTGATGTTGCTTTATATTCAATTAAAGGGTTGGAAACTACTAATTCTTCTGTTAATGTGGTACAAACTTTTTTGGATTCTCAAAAATTAGATAATTTTTATGAAGCACATGATAATTTATCTACATCAACTGAGATACCAGTGGAAGAAGTTGTCTTACCACCTCATAACTCAGCAAATGGAAATACATTCGACTCATCCAAGTCTGATAAACACACCTCATTTGATTTACAGAAACCTATAAATATATGGCCTGAAAATCAGGTGCAATGGGAAAATGCAGAAGATGGAAATATAAATCCTGAAGTTAAAATTGAATGTGCAATATCAACTACAAAATCTGTAGTGGATTTGACCACAAAAAACGTTCTACCACCCCAAAATATAGTGAGTGAAAATTCATCAATTCCATCCAAGCCCGATAGTCAACCATCATTTGATTCACAAAATCCTGCAGAAATCTGGCCTGATAATGAGTTTCATTGGGAAAATGCTGAAGATAGAACTGAAGTTATTGGAAATCTAACTCCAAGTTTACTTGATTCCAATGTCTCACATTTTCATCAAACAGAAATGAAATATAAACATATTAATGAAGCTGAAATTGTAAAGAGAGATTCTGTGAATCATCCTGTTGCTGTTGTGCAAACTATGGATGTATATAATAATGGCTTAGTAGATGATGCTTTAACTGCTGACATTGACTTCAATTCATCCATGTCATTAGAAGTTTCAGATACAGCAGACAGTTTGTTGAATGAATCAAGTAAGGAGCAGATTGCTGCTTCAGTATCTTCTCATAATGGATATTTAGCAGTAGAGCAAAATAAGTACACTAATACAAATGGTGAAAATAATGCAGAAGTTTGTGTTCTCGATACTGAAATATTCACTATTCCTGAAACTGAGTTTTTTGAGTCTTCACATAGCAATGAAGTTGACACTGTTATTGAAAATAAAATTTGCCCTAAGCTGGGACATGAAACAATTTCAAACCATCCCATATCTGCCAAATTAGGAGTTGAAGTTCCTACATGTGCTGCAACAGATTCCTTGCAAACTTTTGGGCAGGTGACTTTGAATTATGCTGAAAAATACGATGGTAGTAATTTTCTGAATGAGCAGTTTTCAGAGACCCTATGTGGTAATTTAGATCAGCTACACACAATTCAGGAGACTGTTTTACTTGAAGCAGATGATACACAGAATGTAGGAAATCAGAAATTTATTCCTGAACTATTAACTGAAAAATTCTCTATGGAAAGATATCCACCCAATACAAAGGAAATTATGGGAGATTCTCTTTCAAATGTTACATTAACTCATATTTTTCATGTATGTATGCATTATTTATATATATTTTTATAGAATTTAAGTTATATTTATTTAAGCATTAATGTTAAATATCAGTTTTAAGCATCAATATTCAGTATTAGAATTATGAAAATTAGGTTAAAGACACTTGTTAAATTTTATGAGCATCTCTTCTTAACACTGGTATACCAAACCTCATCTATCAGTGAGAATCCTCCCCCCCCCTTCTTTCTTTCTTTTGCATCAGATTGAGTTGTTTCTGACTTTGGATAGATGATATGCTGGAAGGTTAATTTTCAATTCAGTTTAAAGACTGAATTATTAAGAAGGTGTTTTTTTTTATAGTTTTTGTATTTGCAATACTTATTTCTTATAGTTTTGTATTTGCTATTCTTATTTAAACATTAAAGCTGAATATTAGTTTTAATCATCGATATTCAGTACTAGAATTGTGAAACTTAGGTTAAAGACATTTGTTAAATATAATGATCATCTCTTCTTAACACTGTTATATCAAACATCATCTATCAGTGAGGAATTTTTTCTCCCTTCTCTCTTTCTTTTGCATCAGATTGAGTTGTTTGTTCTTTGGATAGATGACATGCTGGAAGATTAATTTTCAATTCAGTTTAAAGATTGAACTATTAAGAAGGATTTTTTTCTTACAGTTTTTTTTATTTGCAATATATTATATCATGGCACATATTTCTATAAGTTTATTTTATTGTTTTTAATTTTTAATACCAAATGCACTAATAATCACTTTAAAATATATTGAAGTTGTTATTAGAGAATTGTTTGTTTTCGCAGTAGGTTTAATGTTAAATTTGTATCCTTTACTATCAGTTTATAATTTGCTAGGTATTTTAGTATCAATATGTCAAAAGAATATATGTATGAACATATCCATAATTATTTAACTTTTTAATATTATTTCTAATCTTAAATTTTGTGCTTATATTTTTTTCTTTTCTTATCTTTATTGGTTTTTATTGAAGTAGTTATTTATTTTGTAAAATAAAAATGAGGTTTCATGCTTACTCTTCCTTTATAGAGTGATATTGGTGAAGCTGTCCAAAATATAAAATTTATAGATTTCAGTCATAGCAGTTATGTTTTTATTCAACATATTACTTGGATTCAGATTTGGCGGAAAGAAGAAAATAAAGATTGGTCGAAAGTTTTTTTCCATGAAGTTAGTGATGTATGTTGGTATTTTCTTTGATTTATTTAAAATTCTTGATTATTACAATAAATTTTCTTATTTGGTTATGTATAATTTTTAAAAATCAAAATTATTATTTTGCAAAATTTAATAAGAGTTTAATTGAATATTTTAAACATAATTTATTAATAAAGCTTTGTTGTTAAAAATATTTTACTGCCAAGCAAATAAAGATGTTTAAATTAGGAGAAATTAGCATAACAAATTAACTTATATACACACATATTTATTTTAATTTTATGAATGCTGAAATGAACTTAATTTATATTTCTATTCAGTAATTCAAGATATTTTTTAAAAAGGAGTTGATTGTTGGTATTAGTCAAAATGGTGTTTCTTTTTTCAGCAATATAAAAGTAACAATTATGAATTGTTTCAAATATAAATAATTATTTTTAAAAAAATTTAACTTTTTTTTTAGATATTTATAAATAATTGACTCAAAAGCATTTAAAAAAGCAGCACAAGATTCAAATATTTGCAATAAGTTTCCTTATTAATCCAATAGTTCCAGTGAATTTGAATTATATTTTTTTTATCAGTTATAGTATGGGATGAAACCACATTGAGATAATTAGATAAAGTAATGCTGAAAAAATGTTAAACTTCTGCAGGATCTATTGTATACAAGAAGAAAGCTGGCCTATTTATATACTATCATTTGAGTAATTAAGAACAAACTAAGATATAGTATACATGTTGATATAATATTTTTAATATTATAAATGAATGTCATCTTAATTATAAAAATTATTTTTGTTTGGTCTATGTTATGAAATAAAAGTATTTTGTATATTATTGAAATTACACTGATACTATTTCCTTTCCATTTTTAGTTCTAATTGTTACTTCTTTTTTTTTTTTATTTGCTCTTTCAGAACCTTCAATTAAAAGATATTTGTTGCTCAACAGACAATGATTATTTGGTCCTAGTAATGCTTTTAAAAAGTGATGAAATGTATTGCCTCCAATTTCTACTTTTTGAAAAGGAACAAAAAATTATTAAATTAATGGAATATACACACTGGTTAAAAAACAAGTAATGTATTTTTTACCTTCAATTTTTTAGGTAAACTTTGATTTTTTTCTTCTGTTTTTAAAATATATAAACTTGATTTGTTTGGTGTACAATTAATACTGCTGAGAATATTTTTCCTAATTTAGTATTTTCTTCAAAAAACACAAGTATTTTAAGATTTCTATTTTAATTTTTGGGAAAATTGGCCTTTGTGGATTCTGTTAACTAATTGATATTGCATATTTGACACATATAGACGTGTTTTTAGTCCATTATATATATATATTTAATTTTTTATGTAAACTCAATGGCAAAAATGATATGGTATCCCACAGATAGTGAATCTTCATTTTAATTATCCCTGATTGAAACTCAAAAATCAATTTTTGCTTAAAAATAATTGAGATTCTGTGCTTGATACTGATTGAATAAAATTTCTTTGCTTAGATGCTCAGATAATAAAGTTTTACTTTGTGGACTTGAGGGCTTGAAATTTGCTGTAGCTCAAAAAAGTGAAGAGAAGTTTGAAGTTTTTGTACATGTTTTCAATTGCCTAGAAGAGAATCCAAGACTTCTGACTGCAGTTTTGGGATCTATCGTTGGCAATCTGAAGAGTTTGTGCAGCATAGAAAAATTGCCTAATGCTTTAATGGGTGCAAGTGAATCAACTCTTTATGTATGGTATGCATTTTCAACATTTAAGGCAGTAGATTATGGATAATTTTGTTAACATTTGAAAAATAAATATTAAAAGAAAAGTTGGGATAAAATAGTAAAGCATTCAAAGATTTATTCACTATAATGTTTTTTTTTTTTTACTAACATTCTGGACAAATAATACAAATGATATTCTTTTTTTTAAAGAAATAGTTCTAAAATTATTAATTTTTGGAGAAAAAAAATTATTTTTTTAATATTATCAAGTTTTCAACTTTCTTATTAGAATTATTTTAAATATCAATTTATTCATTATAATATTTTTCTGATTCAACATTCTGGACAAATAAAAAAAATTTTATTTAAAAATTCTTAATTTTTTAAATTTTTAGAATTTTTACTTTTTAAAAAATTATTGTTAGGTTTTCAACTTTTTTTAGAATTACTTTGAATATCAGTTACATGGAATTAGCATTGTGGATATTTAAGAATTCATTCTTCATTTTGCAATGTAGGTAAGGTAGCAGATAAGAGAGTAGCATTTTTTTTTTTTTTAAATTTATATAAGTGATGATAGTACAATTTGGATTATATACTTTATATCTGAAATAAAGAAACTTACCTAAGAATGTTTTCAAATAAAATTAAATAAAATTGTTTGAAATGATTACCATGACTGTGTAATGGATATTTCTTGGATGACTTTTTATTTAAAATAAATTTTTTTTTCTTTCCTTAAAATCAATTTATTTTAATACTGATTTTTTTCTAATTTTCCATTATTTTACAGGCATGTTTTGGAGGCTCGTCTTGTAACATCTGTGAATCTTCAGTCTTCTGATTCTTTCTTCATTAAAAACTGTATTTGGGCAACTATTGAAAATGTGAGAATGATTGTTGATAAAGTCTTTAAGTGTGTTTTTATATTGGTTGCTATAAAGAAATATGCGTATTATTAGCCCTTTTAATGACAAAAAAGCAGTACCATACCTTTCTGAAGAATGCTGGCTTATTTTGATGAATTTGCTGGGGTTCAGGAAAAAATATTATTAATCTTATGAAAAAATCTGAAACATATTATTTGCAAAGTTCAAATAGAAGCATATTACAAAGTAATGGGTAAAAAACGTAAGGAATATATGTATATATATTCATTTTATAAGGCAAGAGGAGAGAAAAGGGGGGGACTTAGTTTTATCTTGGGAATATTTTTGTGGAGTTGGCCTCCAGTTGTAATTTGTATGAAATTAGCATCTGCTAACAGTAGTAGCAGTGGCTGATAGTAAGCGGGTTTGTATTATGATCTCGAAACTCACTTTGAGTCCTTTGTATTAGTTTGTTAACTGAAAATTGATATAACAGGTATCTTTAATATTTACTTAAGCATCTACAAATAGTAAGTTAGGAAGTATTAGTGCATTGAGCATTAATTGAGAAAAAAATATATCCTTAATATTTGTTAAAGCATTTAGATATAACTATTTAGGAAGTATTAGTGTATTTCAGCATTAATAGAGAAAAATATTTTATTTAAATCTATCATTTCCATTTTATGTCTAAAATATTTTATGTTATGATCCTTGAATTTTCTTTTAAAAATTTTTGAATTGTTGTAAAAAAATTATATTCAATAAGAATGTGAAATTTTCTTACAATATTGCAATTATTATTTTTCAAACATATTTATGACATCCTTCTAAATAATTTTTTTCTCTTTCACATTAGGGTTTGGTTTTCTTTATGGCAGTATGTAAAACTGATTCTTCTGAAGGCTGTGAATTACTAGCAGCTAATTTGGCTACAGGATTTTGTCAGAAGGTCATGGCATATAGCCTCCGTCCAGCCAGGGATACAGCAACATTTTCAGACAAGTAATGCATTCATTTTGTCTTCATATAATGGGGGGGGGATCTCTATTCAAAAGAAAAAGTGAGAATTTTATTTTTTATTAATGAAATTTGCCTCTGAAATACTTTTTTGTTATTTTAATAAGCTAAAATATACATAAATAGCATTACTTATGAAAAACTATCTTTGGTGACGAGATAATTTGCTAGGAATAATGGTCACTAAAATTTTCAATTAAGTATCTAATATTGCTTGATTTAATAGTGTAATCAGCAAAATATTTTTAACCTGAAACTTTTCATATATATATAATTTATGCTACTTGAGAAGTATTGTGTCATTCTACACATTTTACTATGTATTATTTATTTATTTATTTTCTGTCAGCTTCCATAAAATTTTTCGAAAATGAATACATTTGGCTATTTCCAACCTTTTAACAATGTAACCTAAATACTTGAAGCAAGCTAAAATTTAACATTTTTACATATATTTTTTAATTTAAATTCAATAATATTTTTAATTTAACTTTTTATACATTCTCCCCATAATAATTAAATATATATCTTGCTTTTTGAAAGCTACTTTGCCAATAAGAATTTCTTCTAAGGATCAGATATTAATTCAGATTATAAAACAAAAAGTAAAAAATATCTACAACATCAAGGATGATTTTTATCAATAATTTTAGTATTCTTCAAGAATCTTATGTTTTTTTTATTTGTTTGTGATATGTTTAATGTATTGAGAATTCTTACAATTCTATTCCTTTATGTTAGAAAACATGTTTAAAATATGTGTTATTTGATTAAATTAAGAAAATGTTTATAGGGCAAAAAAATTGTTATAACAAAATAATTTTTTGGTTCTGTAATATCACAGAAAAACACCAGAATTCTGTTAAATTAATTTCAAAAATTTTGCTCTGATGTGTAAGTTTTTTCCTTCAAAATATATGTATGCCAAATTTGGTTGCACTAGGTCATATAATCTAGCCTGTAGAGTACTGATGCACATATCCATTATGAATATATTTTACATGATATAACTAGTTATTTTATAGGTATTATTACATTTTTAATAGCTCAAAAGTTGTAAATTTCATTTTGCTGCATTCCTGTTTGCTTCAATTTTATATGGAGTTTGACACAGTATGATTTTCTAATTATTGTTTACTTTAATTACCATTGGTGGTATATAAGATAGGTAAGATTATTTTCAATGAAATTGTATTGTTTGATTTACCAAGTGTAGGTTTAATTTTTGGAATACTTAAAAATGTGCTTACTTTATCTTTTGTAACTTACGGAGAGAAAGTCATCAAAAAATTACCCCTGGTGGGATTGTTTTGTGTGTGTGTGTGTTTCAAGCATTAGTCAAACTTGTATTATATTCCATTTTTTTTTAAATTCTTTTTTTTTTCACGGCATTATGTAGTACAAGTCTCTAAGAGCATTCTTGTTTTTATTATGGTGAAATTTTAAGGTTATTTTTAAATAAATGTTGTTGCTATTAAAGCATTTGACTTTTCTTAATTTGAATACACCTAAACCACTTAACTTTAATTTCCACCCCATAATAAGTAGATAACAGTCAACTCATTGGGAGGGATTTTTTATTGGTAAGTTGACTGTTGATATGTCTGTTCATATATATGTGAATGTGGAATCTCAAAAAGGGTTCAAGCTAAATATATGAAACTTATTTAGTTAGTTTTTATCGACAGAATTGTTAATATGCATCAAATTCTGATCCTAGTCTGTGAGATGGAGTAATGTAAATTGTCAGTAACTTTTGTTCTGTATTTTAGGAAATACAAAACACGCTATATTGTAACTAAACAAGGAAGTCAAAGTTAAGATTTCTGCTTTTGTTGATTTGGATAACCTTCTAATATATTCCAAGTGGGGAGGATGTTTAGGAGGATTTCATTATTACTAATATATAATTTAAGTAGATGTTTAATTTTTTATTGATAGATTTTTGCTTCTCTTTATTATTTTTACCAATCCCTTTTACAGATTTTTGAGATTTTTTTGGAATAAAAATTAATATTTTTTTCACTTACGAGATTTAAATCTTTCACTAATTGTAATTATTTTAAACAATCAGTGATAGTAAGGATAAGTAAATAAAATGATAAAGAATAGAATATTGATAAAACAAGAATCATTTTATGTTTATTAGTAATGTAAGTCTGTTTTTGACAAAAAAAAGTTAGTTGATGATTACAATGAATGCAATCTGCTATTGCTTTCCTTTAACCAGGTCCCAAAAATATCTTTACAAAATTTTTATCAGTTTGTCATTATTAATTTCCATGGTTAATGAAATTACTAATATAGCTACTTTGAAAAGTATTGAATCGCACCTTCTGCAAAGATTTTATATTTAGATAAAAAATTATACTGCTGAACTTCTCTGCTTCATTTTATATATATCACAACATTATTAGGGACATCACAATTAATGGTATGATGAACCTGTTACATTATATTCTTCTAATGCATCATGACTATTCAAAATATTCTCATTGATAAAAATTTAAAAATGGGTAATATTATAAAATCATAGTTAAAGTAAAATATTATCTGGAAGTGAAATAAGACCTTTTTATCTGGTTTTATTGACTTATTTAATAAAAACTGCATATTAACATTTCACAAATGTAGGATTTTTCACATTTTGTTGACTTTAAAAGACATATAAGTCTATTTGAGGGTCATCAAAATTATAAATTTCTTTTAATAACACCTCAAAAAGCAATCACATAATAAACTTAACAACTTATTGTTTAGAAAATGTAAAATGAACATATTAACATATACCAACATTTTTCAAATTATTCAAACACACTCCTGGTTTGTGTGTTAAACCTGGTTTATCTCCATACAGTTTAAAATTATCTTACTGGGTTTTTAAAGAAAATGGCACAATTTATAATGTAAATTTATTGAATGAAATTCCTTTAATTGCTCTTTATTTTCCTATCTAGGAGCATTAAAGCAATCTACAAAGAACCCTTTTTAGCTGTGACTAGTTCAGAAGGTGCTTTTTTATGGCATGTTACAAAGGAATACTGCTGTGCAGCTTTAAATGAAGATGCTCATGCGACAACTTTGGCATTGCATCGAGATGGTGACACTGTTTCTGTGGTTATTGGTAATAAATCCGGATGTGTGCATTCTTATAATATAAACAGTTTATAGTAGTTATTTTATGTTAAACAAATTAAAAAATATTCATCTTAAAATAATAAATATTTTGAGATAAATTCATCCACATAGCTTGAATTTTAAGCCTACTTAATGACCTTCCACTTCCTATAGATAATTTTTTTTATTTAAAATAAATTCTAAAAGTATTGTAGTATATTTGCTATTTTTACTGTATTATAAGAAGTTTGTCATAAATTTTGAATGAACACAGCAATAGAATTTCATTTACCTAACTTTTCATTGATTTCAGATTCCTTTTTAAAAAATTGTACCCAACTATATAAAAAAATTTGTACAAAAAAATAGAACTTTCTTCTGTTCTTAGTTAAATAAACTCTGAAGAGTGGATTAGTTTATTTTGGAAAAAGCGCAGCTATATGTTTGTTTGTTTTTGACTTAGAAACAATTAGTTAAATTACTTGAAAATGTTTATTTTGTAATTGATTTTCATTTCTATAATTGTTTCCAAACAGTATTTCGCAAAACCAGATATGTAGTTTTATTTTAGTTCCTTTAGAAAGAAGAACATTGCTCATAAAATTCTAATAACTATCGAAAGTTTTCAAAACCAAATTAAAAAATTGGCAATTTGAATTTAAAATTTTTCTGCTGCATATATATCTGCACACAGATCAATACTTTACTGGCTTTATTGATCTTTCTGAAAAATAGTAACCTTAATTGAAGCCTTCAATATAAGATTTAAAAAAAAGAGATGGGGTGGGGAACTTTCCTGTTTTGGAATTAGAAATAAAAATTAACAAAGAAACACATTTAAATTTTATTTTACTTTCATATTTTTCTGAATTAAAGGCGATGTTATCCAAACAAGTCTGTGAGAATTTACAGCAATTTTTCAGTTTTGGATTAACAAACTTTTTAAATAAACATCAATTTACCATATTGTTGATTATCATTTATATTTAGTAAATTTTATTACTATTTTTATTATATCAATAACAAAATTACCTATTTTGTTAAAAATTAAAATGCACAAAAAATACTGTTTGTTTATATACATTTGTTTCAGAATTTTAAAAATTGATAAGCTTAGTTTTAAAAAAAAATTATTATTGCTTTAGATCCATTATATTTTGCAAAAATGTTATTTTCTTTCTAAAAGGCATCAACCATACTAAAAGTTCATTTCTTTTTATAAGAAAATGCTTATTCTTAACTATAAGGTTTCAATCAACAAGCATTACTTTTCCTTTGTTGCAGGAAAACGCACAGTGTTCTGTATTTACTAACCATTTAATTATAGAAACAGTTCCGAAACTAGGAATTTTTCCGTTTAATTCATGAAAATATTTTTGTTTATTAGTAAATTATTTTATTGTGACTATCAAAAATAGAGTTACAGTGTTATTTTGTTTTCTTCTAATTAATTATTTTAAAACCAGGCAAAAATCCAAGATCATTATTATTAAGGAAGGAAGGTAAAATAGAACAGAACATCTTGATTAAATGGTAATAGAAAGTATTGAAGAATTTTTTCTAGCATTTGCTGTTACTGTAAATATGTTTTATCATCTTTCATATGTAAATGATAAAATGAGGATGTAAAAGATAGTTAAATAATTGAAGTGTAAAATATGTATATTATGTATTTTTGTAAATAAAAGCTGAAGATAATAAATAGAATTACATCAAATCATTGCTGTTTTCCTTTTTCATATAATTTCAATGCACTATTAAATCTCAATACGGAAAACAATTTTATTATATTATAAAACTGACCAAGCAGTTCACCATTGTTAATTCTGGCTAAAATATTCAATTAATATTTTATTGCTTGAATATTGGTTATTATATATTGGTTTCCTTATAGGTTTTTCAGCATCAAATTTTGATAGTGATATGATTCACTTATACTATTATGTAGGTTTTAAGCCATTGTGTTCATTCTACTACAGATATTTCTTCTACTTTCTATAAGTGCCTGTAAAATTTAATTTTAAATTAAACTAGGAATTAGGAAACTATAATTAAGATAAATACATTTTTTACTGAAATCAAGCATGTCATTTTCTTTAAACAAATATGAAAACTACAAGCAAAATCGTTTAGCATTGAAGTTTATTGTGCACACAGAATAATTTTCTTAATTTTTGTATTATTTTAAGGAATTCAACAAAATTTTTACAGATTTTCATGAAGTGAAATTTTTAGTTTTATTTTCAAGAAAACTTAAATATGAATAATTATTATTTTATATTTTCAATTTATAAATATGTATAAAAAATTATGAGGTTTAAATTTTCAATAGTCCTTTGGTTCTAATGAATCTTATTCAGCAAAATGTTCTTGACACTTCAACTTTTAAATGAATAAATAAACGTATCTATCTTCTGCGATCAAATCGGGTCAATTTTTTATATTTTAATTTAGAACAATTGACACTTTTATAATCAATGCTAATAACTCTTGTGAAACTCTGGAAAATGATTACCAAATCTTCGAAGACTATTAGACTTTTCAGATAGCAGAGTTTTAGTGGTGTGGTGTCTTGGGTTTTTTAAATATTTTCGGATTCAGTTTGAAAACTAAGATAAAATATTGCAAATGAAGGATGAAGAGACTTCTTTAAAGTAATAAAAGAATTTATTTAGAGTTAAAGGCACACATTTACAAGGGTGAGTATTTACAGGGAAATATTTAATAGGTTAAAATGTGGAGATATTAAACAAACAGAAAGTAAGATTATTTCCTATAGGAAGACGTTAAAAGTAACAAAAACATTATGTGACTGAAAACATTACCGCGTAGTTTTGCGAGCGGGAAACGCTGACGCGTGGACACGTCTTTATCGTACCGTGGTTAGTAGGCCTCTCCCTGAATATTAATTGGGACAGTTTTTCAAAAGCTCGATAGATGGCGTTGTTCTGGAATGCTGTATTAATTAAAATGATTGTCCTCAGGGAAATGATCTGATCGTGCACAATTATCGCTTTGAATTACGACTACAATCGGATTTTGATTAAAGAAAAAATGATGGTTAAAAAAATAGCTCCACGAGATATCTTACATATATAATTAATCATTTTTAAAAATTATGTCTAGATGTATATTTAAAAGTACCTCAAATTTGGTTACTGTAGGCTCTGTTCTGAACTGTAGAGTGCCCCTTAAAACACGAACTTTCATTTTTATTATTAGTATAGATAGATCTTTAAGGTTTTTCATTCTCCTTTTTCAAAGTAGAAATTTAGCCATTATTTGTACGTCGATAGGAACTGCTTCAAGCTAATGTGATGTTAACTCACATTTCGTTTTTTTTCCCCTACAAAAACTTTGGAAAAAATATTCTACAATATTCTTTTAACGATTTCAATTTTTTTAACGTTTTTTCTCCCAATTGTTATAATTCTTTAGAAAATTTGAACCATATTTCCAAATAACGAAATGTTTAGTTACTTCTCCAATAGAAAAACTTTGAACTACTCTACCTTATTTATGAAATGTCTTTTATTTTATACACCTTTTCTTCCATTGTTTTTCAAGACATTGAAGCGATTACATAAAAATGCGTAAAGAAAACTTTGGACAACCAATTAGACAAAAGCAGAAAAACTTAATACAACTTTCGAAAACAAGTAAAATAGTTGTTTAACAACAGCGGCAATTTCGTGCTATGAAAAATAATTACTTCATCTGTTTTATATGGTAACTTTGCACTGTTTTGACTGGAATTGCTAAAATTTCTATGAAAACATAATTTTAAACCATATTAAAATCAGAAATTTCACTTTTTTTTATTATTGATGTCAGTTTTTATTTCTGAGCTTTCTTTTCCAATTGATATAATTTTCAAAAATATATATATGAACGCAGACGATTTTGAAATAAAAGAATTCATAAGAATTTCTTTAGTAAACAACTTTCAAACTTTGGACTATTTTATCTCTACTTGGGGGAAAAAACCTTTTATGTTAATGCATATCTGCTGACAATGTTTGTTTGCTTTTAGTAGTGATTTAACGATGACCAAAAGATAACGTAAGTGCACCATTCAAATTCAAGCGAAGACTGTAAATCTTTCGTGAGAAAATAAAACATTTTTATCATGTCAGAGCATGATGTTGTTTTTGAGATGAGCTTTTTCTCTTCAACAAAAATCAGTAGGCGAAAAATAGAAATTTTATTATTCTGCACGAGCATCTCAAAAAAAATCAACTTTTAATAATGCGTTGCCATTTTATTTATAAAAGCTCTGATTTTTTTAAAAAATAAGTTCATGATTACAGCAAATAAAACCTAAAAAATGTTACTTTGAGCATGTGATTATATGAAATAAGTAGGAAATGTGATATTTTTTTAATTGCAAAATACAACTAGGATTCATTAAATAATCGCACTGATTGATTTGATTAATGGAATTTGTGATTTGATTAATGAAAGCTAAATTATTAAAATATAAAATTGCACTAGTAAATCATCTTCACTTACCAGGAAATGAATATGGAGAAGAGTATCTTCTCAGTAATTTAACTAGCATGAAAACCCAATCTGACGAGGTTTTCTGGTACACCAATTCAGGGTAGGTGGCGCTGCAAGCGAACTTAAACAAATCTTTTGCAAACATATAAGCCACTTCAGGCTGTGAGAAATTAACTAATATTTATTTTTTCTTACTCAAATATTTTGATAGAAATTAAATAATACCATGATAAAACTAAAAATATTATCATTTCAATTACTTAAATTTCATTTTGATGCAATGTTTCTTTCAATTGTTATTAATTCTTTAGAAAATTTAATGTAATGATTTCAAAATTATAAAATACCAGCCGCCTTTGGCGACCAGTCGGTTCGCCAGTATCAATGCTCGCTAAAATTTTCATATAATATTTTATGTAGCTGTGTCTCATAACAGGTTTTTCACCAAAATATTTTTAAACCAAACAAATTTTGATAATCATATAATTCATTTATAGTATTAGATGTTCTGTTCATTGTACTACTTATCTTTCTCTTTCTATCAGAGCAACGATTGTCCCGGAATTGATATTTTCCTTACATGGTGGAGGGAAAGGTCTAAATTTCTACGTTTTTATAGAATAATGAGTTTCAAATTTTCATAAATGTAAACACACTAAACAAATAGAGACACAATTGGTTTTCAAGAGATGCGGAAGCTTAAAAACAGCTTGGAAAATGCCTCGCACAGACGAAATAATGATGACACACACACACCCTTCTTTTCATTCATTTTTTTCTTCCCTGCCCAGACTTTATTTTGAGCAGGCATAGATTAAATATTCATGCAGACTAATAATAAAAGCATCTATTTTCTTTCTTTTTTAAACATCCCGTTATATATGAATGAAAACCAACTGACTTCGCGTATTTCTTTCTAAACAAATCATAATTTATTACTTCCTGCTATCTCACTCAGTTGGTGTGGGGGAAGGAAATGAAGATTTTTGGCGGGAAAGTAAGAAAAGTGTCGTTTTAACTATTTTCCACGCAGTTTTTTAATTTTTTCTCTCCATAAGAACCATCTTCGTGTCTTAACGAAAATATTTTTAAAAAAATTAGCCGAATCGGTCATGCCGTTCTCCAGTTTTGCGCTTAGCAACGCATTTCGAGCTCCATTTTTATTAATATAGATAGATAGATATAGATAGGTATGGCTTTCATAAGCAACTTTAAGATTTTAAATTATTCCACCATCATTTTTTAAAAGATTATTCTTTTATTTTAATGTAAAATATTAAAAATGGTACTTTTATTTTATAATACTTGATACAACAGGAGTTTCTATATTTAAAATACTGCAGATGAAAAGATTTTAATTCTAAGAAAAACTAAATAAACAACTAAATAAGCAAAAATAAATAACTTATTAATGGTAACTCAAAGAAAATTAATTTAAAAATAATTATTTGCCACACAGAATTTGGTTCATAACAGCGCATAAAGTATTGTAATAAACATACTTTAATTTAAATCCATAATTATACAAATTTGCTTTCTTCGAAAAGAAGGTAACTACATAAACAATATCAATAATAAAAACAAAGCCCAAAAATTGCAATCATAAAATTTATTTTCAAATATTGTCCTACAAATAAAAATTTAAAAGTTTAAATTTGTAACTTGATTATGTACAGCTCACACACAAAAATATATATAATTGGAAACTATGTAAACATACTTCTCTATTCAAACAAAATAATCTTCAGAAGCAAAACAATATGAACATTTCTATTTATTTACATTTCACAGAAAATTTAAAATAAGAAAAAAAATATTTTACTTAATCAAAACACAGAAGTAAATCCTTAGAGAATGCTTTCTGAATCCGTTGCTGCAATTTGTTCCATCATCTAAACAAACTGTTAAGGAAAACATATAGGTAAAAAAATGAAAAATGATCTCTCGTATTAGTAAGCAATTTTAAAAGAACTTATGTGCTAGTTAAGTTTTTTTTTATAATAGTAATAAAAAATTACACAACTCAGATTAAAAATATTTCTTTCTGTATTTGCCAATACCTTAAAAATTACGAGCCTGAAAGCAAACAAATCCACAAAGCAGATACAGAAAGGGGGGCATTAAGTCACCAGAAAAGTTTTGTGGACAAAATAAATAAAAAAAATAATGCTTTATATAATTTTTAAACTGCTTTTAGTAGCTATCATATAAACAATACAAATGGACATATCTAACTCATATTTTCCATTGAAAATAGTTAAATGTATCATAAGACAATAAACATTTAATGTTTCAGAATAAAAAATATGGAAAGAATATTTTAATTTGTACTTCATGTCAAAAACTGACAAAATGTTGATTAAAGTTCCATAATTTTGAGTTAGGGTTAGTCATTTCAATATGGTAGCAAAAAAAATTGGCATTTTCCCCAAACATTTAACTTGTACTTCATGTCAAAAACTGACAAAATGTTGATTAAAGTTCTATAATTTTGAGTTAAGGGTTAGTTATTTCAATATGATAGCAAAAAAAATTGGCATTTTCCCCAAACATTTAATAGGGAATAACCCTGGGTATTATAATTTCAGATTATTGTGGATTCTCCGATTTTTCTATAAGAGGCTAATTTTATAAAAATATTTAACACTTGTATTAAATGAAGATAATATATTTAACTAGATATCTTACAGTTGTCATTTACTCTACGTTCATACTCTGATGAACAATACTATTCGTAGACAGGAGGATTCATTTATAAATATTAACTGAAGTTTATTAGTACATCCCCATATAACTAAATATTTGTGTTCAAATATTAGTTATTTCTTTGTAAATAGATGATGCAAGCAATTTACAAGCATTAAAAAATATTCAGCAAAAAAAAAAAAAAAAAACATATTTATGGTATAACTATTATCATTATAACATAACTAAGAAAGTTCTGTCTTTTTTTTTCCTTTTTTTTAAAGAAAATAACTGAAATTTAAAAGCGAGTCCTTTAATTTCAAACCTTTTATATTACTATTTTAATTCTAAAACTATTAAATAGACACACCAATTTTAAAATAACAGAAAAGAATGACAGATATATTTAAAAAGTTTTTTATAACCATGTGCTTTATATAGAAATGCAATTAATTACCTTCCAAAAAATAAAACAGATAGGAACAGCTTACTACCAATCATACAGTCAATCTAAATATTTTTCCAAAATATTGTCAAAAAGTAATCTAAAACATTTTAAGGATAAATCTGTATTTTTAATGACCAAAACACCATGCAACAGTAATAATTCTATTTCTAAAAATTTCATTACAACAACTTTTTTATCTATAATTAAAACTTTATAGTTTTAAAATAAACTTCTATTAAACAGCACAAAGGAGCCAACAGAGAATGGCTAAATATTGTTAGTTGAAAAAAATGCTGTTAATTAATATATTTGCAATTATACAAAATCATATAAATAAAAACCAAAAAACATTATTTTCCTGTAAAATTAGCATGCTTGAAAGTAATCCACTCTTCCATCAATATATTATTTTGATTAATAGATATTTGTACATCACTTTTCAAAAAAGGGAAATCTGACAAACATTTTTCAAGTACATTACTCTGTGCAGAATTGCAAAAAAAAATTTTATTTCAACACAACTACACAAAATTCTTCACGTGGTTCCACTGCCCCAAAGCTAAAATGTTTTAAATAAAACTCAATAACAGTGTTTAAAAAAGTAAAATTTAAATAAAAACCAAAAACTGCTTTAAATGTCGATTCAGACAATCAAATCGGAAAATAATATATTTCAAATTTATCTTTCCATTTAAGAAACTATTTCTTTTTATCCCAATCTTATTTAAATAATTGAATTAATTTTAATTAATGATCTTAAGAAGGAAAATTAAATTATCAAATAAAAGGTCAAAAAGTTCTCAGTGAAAATAAGGATTCAGATCAGGCAAGATTTTTAAACATAATTTTTTCTAAAAATTCATGATACAAAATGAGCCATGAATGTTGGAGAATTTGCACATAATATGTTCAAAGTATATTTAATGTTCCCCAAAATTTTTTTAATGCTATAACAAAACTGGTTTAAAATAATCTAATATCGTTCCAATGTAATTACTTATTCATACTGAATATATCAGATTTTCTAATTGCTATATAAAAACAGAACTTCTTTAGTTTTGTCTTATTTTAAACAAAAAGTTTCATCAAAATAATTTTTAAAAGAATTTCTTCCACAAATTATTTTAATATTATTTAAATGCTGAAATAAACTAAAAAACTACACTCCTTGTAGAAATGAATTACTTAAAAAAAGCAAAGTATAGACAAGAATCACAGTTTATTAAGCAGACATATACAAAAGCACTGATTATCAACACAAAAATATAAATTGAAATGCAACATACAAAGTCTTTTATAGCATGGCAAAATTCTACAAGATATTTGAAATAGAAAAAATAAGGGAGAATTTTAAAGTAATTTAATCGTGATTCCAGATATGGAAAACTGTCATTCAGCTAACATATGACGACTATTTTTCAGTTAATGTTTAATTTTTTCATGCATGCATTACATGTTATTTCATTTTACTCAATTTTCCAATAAATATTTTTGTTTGAAAAAGGTAAATTTTATTAGATTAATACAATTAAAAAATTTATAAACAAATTTTAGTTTGTACTCTCAAATTTATATTTGTTGCTTCAATTTAATTTTATGATATTTCAATATCCCATTTAACAGTTTCTAAATAATTAGAAAAGAGTAAAAATTAATTTCTTGCAAACAAGCTAAAGTATCAAAATAAAAGCAATAAAAAAACTATAACAATTTAAACAAAGGAATTAAGATCAAATTTAGAATTTCTAATAATTACTTCTAAATATGATATTCATTATTTGCATATTTCCCTATAAAAATGAGAAAATCGACTTTTAAGTACTGAATTAAGAAAAAAAAAGAATATTTTCTTTCATTTGAAATCAAAATCTAACAAATCAAAAATATCATAATAAAGGTTTAGCAACAGTAAAAAAATGGAATAATTGAAATCGTAATGAAAACCATAGAAAAAGTTTTCAATCTTCCAGAGTAACATTTCGGAACAAATATGACATGGATTCTTTGTTGTGGATGCGTCGTATGGCTTCTGACAGTAGGACACTAATGTCAACGGTCTTGATTTTATGGCACTGCATTTTTTGGACTTCATGAGGAACTGTGTTAGTAACAACAACCTATAGAAACAGATATAAATCTAAATGCTATATTTTTAATAAATAGAGAAATTTATGAAAAATTATAGAAAACACAAGTTTTCATATTCTTGATCAAAAGAAAAAATAACTGAGTTTAAGCAATTGAAGTTATAAGGAATATGTCATTCCTACATTTTAAGTATAAATAGATCAGTGATAAAGAGGTTACATATATTTGTAACGATATCTCATTATCTAATTGAAATCAATTGATTTTCTAATCTTTATCTTAATTTAACCCGCACTAA
Source organism: Argiope argentata (assembly GCA_026289955.1). Classification (NCBI taxonomy): domain Eukaryota; kingdom Metazoa; phylum Arthropoda; class Arachnida; order Araneae; family Araneidae; genus Argiope; species Argiope argentata. Next base: position 213,030 of record JAOUZG010035803.1, read on the forward strand.
CTTCATTCTAGAATACTCTCTTATTTCCTGATCTAATTCCTAATTTTTAATTGATTAATTCTGTATGAGCACTGTTAAACTTTGAATTCAGCAGTATCTCATGCTCTGAGTGAAGAGCTAGAAATCCCTAATGCTTATAATATTCTTTTAAAGATACCTAAATTTTCCTTCCTTAAATACAGTTAGACCCCGCTTAACGCGGGGGATACGTTCCATCAAAGTAGAGCGTAATGCGAAACAGCGCTAAACGAGGCTATCTTTACATGTAAATATTGGGGTTAGGGGAAGATGGCTAGGAAGTTGGTTAGGAATTAAATTTAAAAAGTATATTTTTTTAATAAAAATAAAACCAAACATTTATTTCTTAAAGCCCAATTAATACCAAATTATTATTTCTTGCAAAAATAAAAACGAAATATAAATAAGAAAATGAATATTCTTAAAAAAAATATAAAATTCTAAGTCCGTCATATTTAGTTAGCCTTCCGCGTTTTCAGTGTTCTGCCTTTTTGTGACAAAAACATCTAATGTTGTTTGCCTTTTTCTTTTGCATTGTTCTCTTAAAAGTTCTTCATAAACGGTAGAGCATCTCTAACACCACGCCTTACTTTTGAGCTCCTGTCAAAATTCGGATCATTTTCAATGAATTGATCCATTATTTCAGTTATGGTAGACAAACTCCTTTTTACAAACGCCATCGAAAGTTCGTTTTGCTCTTCTTCTGAATCACTGCTGTCAACATTTTTTTTTCTTCTTGTTCAGTTAATCCCTTGAGCTCATCATTAGAAAGACTAGCCGCTGCGAGCGATTTCGTGGAATCCCCGGGTTGAAATAAAAGAGCGCTAAATCGAAACAGCGTTAAGCGGGGTCTTACTGTATATATGTGTCAAAGAAATTCCAATCAAAATCTTATTAAAAAAACCAATAAAGAAGAAAATACTGATCAGTTTTGCTCTTGTATTGCAATGTGGGTTGAGGTATCTTAATGTTTCTTTTTTTTTTTATCTGTATAAATCATCAAATTTGGAATGGAATAAATTAAAGTTTTAAAATTTCAAAAGTTTCTTCTGCTCAGGCAAGCATTTGCTAAAATATGATTATGTGCTAAACAATAAAATTTTGCTATTTAGATTAAATTAAAAGAATTAATGAGAAGCCAGTAATATCAATCTTGCTTATTTAAATATCTTACTTTGCAAAAATATTTTACGGAATTTTCTAATATAAAACTGTATAATCTAATTTATTTTGTTCTTTTTTTTTAAGGAGTATATTATTAATCATATATTTTGAGGTATGAAATTATTATGGCTTCTAGAATTTTTCAATGATATCAAGTGAGATAATAATCTTGATTTTGAAAAAAGACAAAGAAACTTTACTTCATCAATAGGAGAGTCTTCAAGCAATCGAGGAGCATCAGATGAAAGAAGACCATGAGTTGCCAAAACATATATTTTATAAGCTCCTCGTTCTTTCAGCACTTCAGCAGCCATAACAAAGGATTCTACATCATCTATCATATCATCCTAGGGTTTAAAAAACATAATAATAATTATTATTTTGCATACTATAACAACATTTGATAAGTAGTAAAAGTTTTTAGTTATAAGAAATATTTCTTTAATAAATGCATTTAGTTCTCATCTTTAGCAGTTTCAGTTCTTAGAAGAAAAATTGAGCACTGATGAATATATTAAATAAAACAAAAAGTGACAAGAAAAAATTTAATAAACATTGAAGTTTCAAAAAGCACAGAATTGTAAACAAACTCAATGATACATTATCATTCATTATCATAATGAGATATTATAAAGGAATTTTTAATATATCATCAGGATCACCATAAAATTCCTGCTTGATTACAAAATCTGAGCAAAAAATAATGCCTACTGATGAAAATTCCCATCATTAAATAATCCTATTTTTAAAAAGGACTTTTCTTTTAAAAATTGTTGTCAAATAGATATTAAAGCTAAAGAAACAATCATTATAGTTCTATCAGCCTTTAAGTTAAGAATAGTCTCTCAATAAATATTTATTTTTTGAAGAATATCTTAGAATTAAGCTTCCAAATTGCTTAATTATATTCTATATTTCTACTTTAATGTAATTGGCTAAGGCTACACGATTTTACCACTTATCTTCATAGGACTTTCATTACAGAAGGTTAACAAAGTCTGGATTTGAGTCATCAAAGACTTATTACAATCTCAAATTGATATACATATAGATAGGAAATTCTTTTTTTACTTTTAAAAAAATTTAATGTACAAGTTTTAGTTTAACACACTGAAATTGGCAACATTCATGATAGTATTCATTTGTTAGAAATATAGAAAATACTTTTAGCAATGTTGTGGAAAGAAAATGATATGTACAAAAATTAAACTAAATTTAATATTTTATTTTTTAAAATAAATTAGACTGAAGATAAAAGAAAAGTGTGTGTTTGTGGATGGGAGGGATAACATGTAATGGAAAGTTAAATATGTATGAAAGTATTGAGTTCCAGTGATGTTTATTTAGAATTTTGTGCTCTAAAAACTTACCACCATGATGGCAATTCTTCCACCAACATCACCAACTACATTAATAGGTGGCTTCTCTTTAGCTGCAAGCACTGAAATAAACCATCTTTAATAAGTAAAAGTTCAGCAGGCAGCATAATATTCTTAAATTCTTTGAATAAATAAGTTATATCAAAACTTTATAAAAATATTTTCAAATGTTTTGATTTTTTTTAAATTTGTTGTCAATATACTTCTATATAACCATTAATCTATTTCCGATGTTTATTTGATTCCTTCAGAATTGCTTTCATTCATGAAAGCTTTTAATATGTATGAATCTAAATATAATGGAAGTTGATTTCAAATATGAAGTCATAAAAATATGATTTATCAATTAAACTTCAATTAAAAAAAACTGAGTATACAAATAAGTGCAGTAAAAGAAGTGAACAATTTATTTTTTTTAAATTAAAAACAGTAATAAAGATTTATTTTTTGTATGAAATAGTTTTAATAAAATAGGCATGATTAAAAAAACAGTAAGTAATTTCAATAAATAAATAATTTTAACTAACTAACAGAGTAATAGCATTTGATTGAACAGTTTATTTGCAATACAATAAAATAAAAATTATATTTCAGAAATAACAATTAATGCTATGACTTTTTTAAATTGCTGTTATGATTTAAATAATACAATCTGTCACAAAAAAATTTACAAGTATATTAAAACTTGTAAAATAAAAAAAAAAATACTAAGAGCATGAGGTACAGACATACTTACTTAATAAAAATAATATGAAACAAAGTAAATAATACGAACAAAGTTCAAAGGATAAATAATATGAACAAAGTCGTTCAATTAATGAACAAAGTAAATAATTCATAAGAATATTTTATTCTTGTGCAATTAGGAAATTCAAAACATCACTTTTTTTTCTTTTTTTTTGGGGGGGGGGACATTTTATAGTATGAAGATAGCATCTATCAACTAACAGCTAGGCAATGGAAGTCAAATAAATATTCTAAAATTCAAAACATAAACATGCATAAATGATAAATTTATGTTTTATCTAATCCAAATTTAAAAATATAAATCAGATAAATAAAATTTCATTTGAGAGAAAATGAAATATTTTAATTAATTTGACATATCTTCATGAGTTTGACAAAGTATATATGATTATGAAGTACCTGGCATGATGTCAAGTCCTACATCCATTGTCCTACTTGCTGATACAGCAGGAGGAGGCGAGTATCTGCCATCAACCATATCCGATTCTGATTCTTTTTGCTCACCATGGATAACAGCAATTCCTTTGAATATACAACATAATAAATAGTCTATTTTGCTTTCATATTTTTTATGCTACATTTTTGTTTATATTTTTAAAGAAATAAGGCTTTTAATATATTTATATATATGCTAACTATAATTTTTTTAAAACTCTTAAAATCATCCTTTCAACAATTATGAGATTATTCTGTGATTTAAAGGCACTTAAATGCCTTTCAATTAACATTTTATTTATCTGATAAAAATTATGTTCAATATACAGTGTTTAATTGTTTTCCCACCATTTTAAAACTGCTCAAATATTGATATTATGAGAGAAAAAAGTAAATATATTAGCTCTAATTGCTGATTTCAGGGATATGTCATAGAGTTCTTGAACTCAAGATTCCATATCTAAGACTAAATAGGTTATATAGGTATTAATGTGTTATTGAAATTATTTAGCAAATAGTAGTGCTTTATTTAAGCAAACATTTTTCATAGAGCAATAATATAATTATAATTTATATTACAGAGTGTAAAGAAGAAAGAACATTACATTAGAATTGTTTCAGCAAAATCAATCCAGAATCTATATGGAGTGGTAAAGCAATAATGAAAACTTAAGACATGAATAAGATGGTGAGGTGTACTGATATTCTTTGGAAGCATTGGTTCATAAATTTTTATTTCTTCGATGAAGATGCTGTCACTTTAATTTAGTTTCTCAAAGAATCTAGAGAGAAGTTTTCTGAGAAATACTTCAAATGTTTGAAGACTGGCATCTTACAAACATTAATATTTCTAACAAGTCATAGCATGTTACTGATTTGTCAAACTGTCATATTTTGTTATCTTTAATCTACACAATGTAACTGAAATTAGGGGGCGAAGAATGGTTTTGTAAATTGGAAGTTAGTTCATCTAGACAAGTTTTGTTATGTAGTTTAAGATGGATAAAACTTAGCAAGTTCCTTTATAATTGTTTTAAATTTTTTTAACATATTTTTTTAAAGGCTTATCTAGCATGACTTCTAGGCAAACAATGTCATTACTCCATGTATAGCTTTTTGAAAAATTCATGGTGGGGATGGTAAATTTTCTTTTTCAAGATAAGTATATGACTCAGCATTTGCTGGTGATAATCTGAATTAATTGTTAGCCCTGAACTATTCCTGCATCATTTTTCAAAACTTAGATAATGAATTGTTGACTTTTACAATGAATTGTCTTCCAGACAGATATGAAGAAAGTAATTTGTTTATGACAGATTTTTCACACATATATTTCATATATTAGCCTGCCAACCTAAACATGGTTGAATGCTTTGGCATTTTCCAGGAAAAATTAATTCTAAAACTTATTCATATCTTACCTATCATTGAAAATCAGCTTATATTAATAATATACATCAGAATATGATCAAATAAGTAAAAACTAAAAAGGAAAGATTTGTTAACTCATTCATTGCAATCAGAATTTTTCAAGATTCAGCAGGTGTAATAATAATAATAATTGAAAATAGGTAAATTAACGAGAAATTAACATAATTCAAATATAGCACAAAAGCTTGGATTAAGATTTTAAAAATGGCTGATTAGAATATATTTTATACTTTGTCTCTATCAACAGTAATTAAATAATAAAAGATAAAAAAAATCCTGATAGCATTGAAATCAAAAGTCATTTGCAATGGGGGGGAGGAATCTTAATACTAAAAAAAAATTTACCTGCTTCTTTTCTAATTTAGTAATTTTAGAATGCTATCTATTTTTAAATATCAACAAATTAATTAATAAAATAACTCTTGGTGTTCGTGTGGTTCAATTTTCTTAAAATATTAACCTTGTATATCTACACATCCCAACTAACTAAAGAATGTCAGCAAATGTTTATTTATTTTGTTACAGTGTTTTTTATATAAATTAGGCAATATAGTTAAAATTTTTAAAGGTAACTTCATGAGAATAGCTTCTGTTTTAAACTTCCTTTCCTTATGAAGCACTAAAAGGATTTCCAAGAACTTATTATTTTTTATCACATGTATAAATAAGGTGCAAATGTTTCTAATAATGTAACTCCAAATATATTGACTTCATCAACATTTTGCATCAATTTTTCTCCATATTTTAAATATTTAATGTAAAAAAATAATAAAATGCTTATTTTTAATCAAAATCAATCAACTATTTTTAGGCCATTTACTAACCCATTAGCAGATATTAGATGATAAAAAATGTTCAAAATATGTTTTTGCACTCATTCAACTGCTAATACTAAATAAAATGCAGTCAACTGCACTAAATAATAATATTGTTTTTTTTGTTAATTAGTTGAATTAGGTGAGTTTTTCTATTAATTAATTAGCGGCAAATTATTATTATGGTTACATATGCTTGTGTCTTACTAACGAAGAAGTACCTAGTATTTTTGCTATTCTTTTTTCCAATGAAAACTATGTTCTATACATAGGTAACAGTGTTCTATACGTATGTACTATACATAATTTCATATAAAAATATGTAGCAGCAATATGTTATGATAGCAAAACAAAAAGTTGTGCAAAATACTATTTTTATATCTATTTACCTAGCCTAAGTCTTTCAGCATATGAAGTTGCCTTTTTTGCTGATCCTGGATTTCTTGCAACAATTACAGCATTTCTGTAATCTGGTATCTAAATGGGTAAAAAATAGAAACATTTATTTAAAGAATAAAATTCAGTAAAATAAGGACACCTGTAAAAACACATATCCATTTAAATCTGTAAAAAAACAAGAAAGGTAAATTAATCTATGCAGAGTTGATCACAGTCTATATAAAATCATAATTCAAGATTATTATTTTTTCGTTTTTTTTCTAAATACAGTATTTTTGATCTATGCAAATACCAACTTTAGCTTCTTTTTTTTTTTCTTTTAGCAAATTTTGTTTTAAAACAATTATTTCATACAAATATTAGATGGAATTAAATTCTTTTATTTCTTATTAAAATATTTTAACAGCAATAATGTAATGCCAAAATGTAAAAAATATTGCACATCTGTAAAGAAAATAGTTTTTTTTAGTAAAAACAGTTCTTTCTTTCTACTGAGACAAAATCTTTCATGTAAAAATATCAGCTTCTGTCTTCTCTGATAAGCTTATAGTATTAGGTAATATTCTATTATCTATTGTGCTCCTCTCTATTGTTAAACATTCTATGATACTTAATTAAATTAATCAATTCTTTGTATTCATGAGTTCTTTATATTAACATTCCTAAAAATTACAAGTATTTTTTATATGTGCCAAAATTGAAATGATGGAGAATTTCATCAAATAGTGTCAAATTGTTAAAATGGTTTTACTATTGATCAAACAGTTTTATGTCGCTAGTAAAACATTTTGAAATTATTTATGCATTACATTTATATTTAAATTGTTTCTGGATTTCTAATACATTGTAGTTTTCAGAAATTTGCAAAATAAAAAGATCTTCAAAGCAAAAAGAAAACATTGTGAATAATGAATTGTTCCATATGTATGTATAAATTAAATACTTACACTTTCTTGAATATATTGGAGGAGGAAAGGTGAAGCTCTCAAATTGTCCACAGGGATATCAAAAAAACCTTGAACTTCTTTTGAGTGAAGATCCATTGTAATCAAATGTGTTAAACCTAAATACATCACATAAAACAATTTGAAATTGTTTGTTGTTCTGATAATTCTTTTAAAGCTCTTCATTAAAAATCATATGAAAACATTAAGGTACATAATATTTAGGACCATTTTATTAAATGTATACATTTTTAAATAACATACAAAGAATAACAGTGATGATATCTAATTACCTTTAAATACACCTTTGAAATGAAATAAACAATTTTTTTATCCGCATCATTTTAAATTTATGCTTATAATTACACATAAAATAATATTGTAAAATTTTCTTTTTGATAATAAAAACAAATGAAAAGTTTAGAAATAAGGAAGGAAATGAAAATTTGATTATTAATTTCAAAATAGTGTCAGGATTGTTCTTGTAAAATAGCATAGTCTGAAGTTAAAGAGAAAAAACATAAACAAATTAATTAAGTTTTTAAGTAAAGTCATTCCAATTTTGAAAAATCTTGTTTTGATATACTAAACATATAAAAATGAAGAAGTAAATACCTGATAAATAAGGTAATCTTACTACCCAATCATTAACTCTTTAAATATTTAAATCATAAAACCTTTTAAGATTTTGGACAATTTTTAATCAAGCATGCCATTATTTACAAATAGTACAGGAGACTATAAAAATAAGCTAAAAACTTCTGATTTCAACAAATAGATTGTTTATACTTAATTACCTGAGTTGCACATCATTTTGGCAAGCAACTTTGAAACAATGCACCCACGCTTTCTCATTTTACTTTGCTTACTGTAAGGTAAATAAGGTACAACACCAACTATCTTGCGGGCACAAGATGTTTTGCATGCGTAGGCCATGATTAATAGTTCCATTATATTATTGTTAACATCTCTAAAAAAATAATAATTTATTTTTATAAATCAAAATGTTTGAAAAGAGTCTAAGTAACAAACAATTCCCAAAATTACGACAACTACACAAATCTTAAAATAATAAAATATGTCTGTTTTTAGAAAGTTAGATAATTTTCTGTTAGCCAGGCGACAGAGAAAAATTGGCAAAGAAATTTGGCAGAATTCTACATTATTTGGCAATTTTTAGCTTTAAAATTGCTGTAGGAAATTTGGCAGAATTGTATGTTAATTGGTGATTTTTCTATGCCGCATGGCTAACAGAAAAGTACAATAAGCTATTAGAGAGTCATTGAAAAGAGAATTATAGAAAGAAAAAAATTGATTGATAGTGAAATATGGAATGCTAATCATCATTTTAATTTATTAAAAATATTTAATTTTTATTAAAGAAAAAATTAAGAAATATGAAACCATTTTTTGTTTATTAAATAAGTGATTAAAAGTAACAAAACATAACATTTATAATAATGTTTGATGTGAAAATTAAGAAATGCAATGGAATTTTAAATTTTAAAAAATCAACTCTTTTAGAGAAAATCCAACATTAATTAAAGATTAAAAAATTTCTTAATTTTTAATTTAATTGCAATGAAAATTAATTCATAAAAACATACTTTGTTCCTGTTTGCAAAATGTATACATCTCTTCCCCGCACAGATTCTCCAATATCCACCAAGGTTTCTAACATATAAAACAGTCACATTCATAATCATATTTTAAAATAATAATAACTATATATATTTAAAGACCATAATGTCTCAATAAAACATCATATTAATTTTAAGAATTAATTTAAGAATTTATAGACCATAATGTCTCAATAAGACATTGTAATAATTTTAAGAATTTAAATAACTGCAGGTGATATTTTAAATCTTATGGGGAAATTTCATATATACTTATAATATGACAATGCTGTTATATAAATATATTAATATTAATAAAGATAGGACTAAAGTCTCAAAAAAAATTTCTAAATATCTTTCCAACACAAATTATTTAAGTGATTTGGAAGAAGACTGGGGTACATTTCTGTTAGCCGAGCAGCAGTGAAAAATTGCCAAATAATGAGCAATTCCACCAAATTTTTTTAGATGATTTTAAAGCAAAAAAATTCCACATAATTTAGAATTCCACCAAATTTTTTTGACAATTTTTCGCTCAGTTAACAAAAAAGTACCCAGACTAGAAACAAGACAATATTTTAAAAATATGATATCACTTCATTTTTCACAATGTAATTACATCAACAATTTAAAGAATTTGTTTTGAAAATAAAACACATTACTCAGCATTTCCTTTAGATTCTCGGTACATTTAGTAATATTATACTATTTCATAAGGATGCATAACTGTTTTAGTCTTTTATTCAGTCTTTAATTAGAATGCAGATATATCTAGCAGCAAAATTCATCTGATTCTATAAAATGTGCACACCTAATTCCTGCATTCTGCCTGCAAAACTCATTTCTTTTAATGTGTTTAACCCATTACTTTTCAAGCAAATGTTAAAAAGAACATTGACATTTCAGGATGAAAATATATATAAATATAACCCAAAATCAAATAGTACAGCAATAAAATCTAATATAATTTTTTCATTACTTTGGAAAATTAAAATTGGACTTGAAAAAAAAATTTATATTTTGTAAATTTTTACTAGAAAATATCATGAAATTCCAATGTTTATCTATTGTGATATATTAATTCATAATTATTCAATAAAATGTTAAATGAAACAAAAATAGTTGTATTTTATTATAACATATTCTATGACAAAAATTCATAGGAAAAATTAATATGTCAATATGATTATTCAAAAAGAATGAAGTAATAAAAGTATTTTAGATAGAATGTAATAAAGTTTTTAGTTATATGATTTTTTAGAGTAAATATTAATCTTATATTCCTTCAAATTTACTATATTTTAAAATTAATTATTTAATTTTCAAATTATAAATATGATATGTATATATAGTAAAGATGAGTAATTTATTGTAGTTTGATTACTCATTCCATTAAAATGAATCATAATAAATAACTGAAGATAACTCAAAACATAAGAAATTTTACAGAGAAGGGTATGGGAAAGTAGTTTTTACCCTTTTTTTTATTAAAATTTAATTCTTTTCATGTAATACTGGATTTTTTCATATTAAGAGACACTATAAACAGTCAAATTATTGAGATGAAGTATGCCAGATTATTGCAAGAAAGTCATGATTGTTTAAAAAATCAATTACTAAAATAGAATTGATTTATTAACAGAAAAGCAAACTGATAGTTAAAATTTGAGGTTTGAATAAAAAAAAAAATTGAAAATCATCATATTATAAAGAAATTACCTTTTTTTTAAATTATTTTCAAATTATTACATAAAATACAAATATATTAATATGAATTTTTCTTAAAAAATGAAATAAAATGACAATTTATTTAACTTCATAATAAAAAAATAATAATAACAATATGTCTTTTTTAGAAAATTAAGAAAAAATAAATGGATCAATATAAGAAATTACCTCGATTAGCTGCATGGATAACAGAACAGTTCCCAACTCGAATTCCAAGACGGCTAAAACATACAAGTTGTTAAATTCAAAAATGCAAAATATTCATTATTTAATAAAATATTATACTGCAAATTGCAATATTATATTTTGATATTACTTTTTAAATTTTAAAAAGTAATTATAAGGGTATTCACAAACCATTAATTATCTTATTATTGAAAATATTTCATATGTCCTTAAAAATATAAATCACCAATGAACATTTTAACTCCTGTAAGGTTTTTTAAATTTCTATTTATCCAATTACTTAAATAATATATGTATTAAGAGAACATGGCAATGATTGTGCAACCAGGCAAAGTACTCAAAAAATAAATAAATTCCCAAACATACAATCATTCAGCCTTTAGTTATTCATTAAAAAGAATTAATATTACAAAGAGTAATGGCAATGTACATAGATATTCCTTCATGAAATGAAACTAACATGCGGCACGGCATTCAGATAACGAGGATTAGATGTCAGTCAACGAACTATTAACAAATTAATTCTAGCGTATAGAAGAATTAATAACAATTATAGCTTGTTTTGATTTTAATTCAAGAACATATTTTACCTAGCAATCTTTTGTGCAAGATCTGGATGAGAATTTCCTGCAAGTATAATAATATCCGTGGAACCTGGGATATTCATTCTGACCGCTAATGAATACCGTTTACGAAATGATGAATATATTTCTTAATCTTAATCTAAAAGATAAGATTTTACACGTGATATGATTTATAACTAATTTGAATGTTAAAAGATAAACGCAATCTGCACGTCAATAGAATCATGTATAGTCTTATATTATAGTTTTTTTAATATTCTGATAGCACTTTAACCTAAATTAAATTTTAAATTAAATTCTAGAATAAGAAATTCTTTATTTCTCTACAACTACTATCGCCTTTTATTACGCCAAAAAGTAAACAAACACTGTTTCATTCGGTAGAAGTATGGGTAGTTAAGTTGAAGTAAATGTTGCAGTTTATCTAACAAAATTGAAAATAATAATTTAAAATCAGAAATTTAATTATATTCTTGATTTCCTTAAACAAAAATAATTTGAATGCTTTAATATCGACAAGAACTTTCTTATTATTTTGAATAATCATTTTGCTGAGAATGCACATGGGTGGAAATTTGAGATAATTTCTTTATGTTGTAGGGCAAAATTAATTTGGCAACATAAATACTTACTGCTTGAAAACAAAACCTTTTTAGGAGTTTCCTCTTCTGATTTCTGTCCCTTCAAAATAGAGGGTTGTAAAGGGTAAGTTCTCTTCGGATTCTTTATGTTTTAAAATTTATAAGTATGTAAAGTTTTTAGTTATTTTTGTAGTAAAATGAAATGGCAGTGTTTCATAGATTTTGTTTTTTTACTGCAAAAATATGTTATTACACATTTAATGAATCAGTATTCGTCACGCACATGGTATTCCGAAAAGGTAGACAATTATTTTAGATATTTTCTGTGTGATTTTTTTACTGCGTTAAATATATTTCAGAATTTGATTAACATATGAATATTTTTTATCAAAACAATGACATCGAAAATACTCTAGTGTCGGCATATATTTCATTTTTCTAATCGTGTGCACTCATGCGATTTATTTGTTATTTGAAGTTTAAATCAATTTGAAAAAAAGAATTTAGAATTTTAGAAAGCTTTAAATTTTTCAAAATTTTATTTAGGGTTTTTATTTTAAAAAAATAGTGGTATCGCCTAAAAACGTGTATAAAGGAAATGTTGAATTTCGTTACATAAAAACATAAAATATATTTTTCTTGTGCAGACACTGTAGATAATAGAGGTTGTTGCCTTAGAAGTTAGTATCTCAGGATTTTAAATTTCTTAATAGTTCTTGTTTTGTTTTTTTGTTTTTTTCAAAATAATAAATTTATCGAATTATATTAAATTTTACATTTGAGCTTAAACATTTTAATACATACAGTTGGGTGTATTTAGAATCCTTTGAAAAATATTTCAGATTTCATTTTTAAAAATATGGCAATGTTTTTTTTTAATAATTTCATTCAATTCATAGCATAACTCAAAAATTTTACTTTAAAATAATATTTAAAATTACTAATTAGCATATGTTTTATAATTGAAAAACTATTTATAAAAGTAAATGTTCTATAATTTTTTTATTATGTCATACATTTGTTTTTGTTAGTTATACTTTTTTTGTTAATATTCTGTTATTACCAATTTTTAATAATAAATGTTTATCAAAAGGAGTAGCACCAGCATATATGTGTGTCAACTGTTTGTTCTGTTATCTCTCTCTAATAATGTAGACATTAGTTTATGGTTATAAGAGGCAATTCCTTGTCATTTAAAATTTTGATAAGAATTTTTTAAAAAAAAACTAGAAAAATCATGAGATAAAGAAGATTGCAGTGCTTTTAAGGGCATAAGGAAAAGCTTAAAAAACAAAGGGAATTTTAAAATTTTCAAAAAAAAATTAGGAAAATGTAACGAAATTTTAAGTATTTTTTTATAAAAACTGAATACAAGGATTTTCAAGTGGGATTGGGCAGCATGGAAACTCACTTTCTTTATACTCTCTCTCCATTTTCCAGTTTTGAATTGCGAGACAGTTGTTCTTTTTCCATTCAATTCATGAATTGAAGCTAATGAGAATGTGCAAAACTTCTATAACTGTGTGAAAGAATGAAGCACATCTCTGAAAGCAGCGCAGTGGTGTTTAATCTATCATACTTGAGTTTACTGAATGATCTTGTTTATTATTTGAGAAACTTTTAGCTTATTCAAAATATATTAAGAGATTTTTTTTAAAAGCTATGAGCTGCTTATAATTCATATTTAATACAAATTGGATGGATAAAAAAAAATCAACTCTTGTTTTTTCTGAATAGATTCAAGATATTCTACCAAATTCATTTGTTTTGTCCAGTTTGATTTGTAAGAAGATAATAAATCCAAATAATATGAAAAAACAGGCATTTACTAGTTATGCTTAAAAAAAGGAAAACATACAAGATTGCTTGCCTATTAAAAGAGTAAGGAAAAATGACATGTCAAATGCATTGTCCAAAAATAACTAACTCATATTTTTTAGTTCAATAATAATTGTTTAAAGTTGAATTTTCATGGGCATTAAAACTTATGTCAGATTCATTCTTTCACTTATTTTATGATATATCATAAATATTTTCAACTATGAAATGAATAAGCTCGTATGAAATAGTTGAAAATGTACATTTGACTGTTTAAAAAACAACCACAACATTGTACTTTATTTGTTAAGGATAAGCTCCATAAAATTGATGTCTGAAAAAAATCTGCAAAAATTGGTGTCCAAATAGATGAAGTGGCAAAAATATATAAATAAATAAATAATCTTGCATTGTATTTTTTTATGTGATCATTAATTGGTTTGTATTATGATAACAAAAATGCTTTGGGTTTTATTTCATCTGAATTCTTAATTTTGGGTGAGTTAAAGAGCTTGAAAAGTAATATATTCCTCTTCCCTACTTTAAATTTTGTCTTGTTAAAATCTAGATACTAAAGAGAAATTCTTTTTTATGTAAATATAAATCTACTTTTAATTTGCTATTAATTGTAATATTAAATTGTTTCTTCCTTTCCTTGCTTTTCCCACTCCTTAAAATTATATTGCATTATTAAATTAAAATTATATTGAACCTTCCAAAATAGAAATAATAATTAAAAACTATGCAGTGTATTTCTTTAATATTCATGTCATTATAATAAAATAATTTTACAGTGTATTATGCTAAGTATATATAAGTAAAAATTCACACACACTCACAAAAAAAATTATAGTATATGTTTAAAATTTTAATAGTTTGTTTGTAGTAATATCTAAGAATTTATTCGTTTTCTGTCAAATTTTGACTGTTAATGAAATATTGAAAGGTAAGAATCACTGGGGGATACCACTTGTTTTTAGTTTTTGATTTGACTAAATATTATATTTAATATTTATAAAGACACTGAAACAATTTTAAAAGAGGTATATATAATAAATTGCCATTTTCATTATAAATTAGAAAGATACACAAATGTATTTTCTTACTTGTTCTTTTGCTAATATTAGTTTGTTTTTTATTGTATTTAGTATTTTGTGATATATTTTTTTCTTCAATCTTGAATTTTATTTGTGAGGTTTTTTTTTTTCTAATTGTCTTTTGTTTCTTTGTGCTAAAAATTGATGCATCTCTTCTACTTTAAAATTTGGAATTTTTCGGGTTCATTAAAGAGTTAATTTTTTAGACAATAGTCTAACTCTTTACAGAAAAAAATTCCACTTTTTATTGGAATCCTTGCTTGATGGTGACCCTTGAGAAAGTCATCAGGCCGGATTTCTCATTTTTTCACTTACATATCTGTTTTTTATTCTTCTTAATATTTATAAAGGATATTGAAATTCATTTATGATTATAAGCAATTTTGCAAAAAAAAAAAAAAAAAAAAAAAAATTGGTACTTACGTATTAGACCGTTGACGCCAACGGTTTAGTAACTCATTGGCGTTGGATTGAAATTTGGTGATAAACTGTCGACGCCAATGAAACCAACAAAATGGCAGACGACAATTAAGGTTTGAACCATTTTTTAAATAATGGCGGTTTAGCAACTTATTGACGACTCCTTCAAATTTGGCGATAAAGATCGACGGTCTTATACGTAAGTACCAAAAAACTTTTATGTTGCTGAAGGGCACCTAGTCAGAAAGAAATAATTAAATTCCATTTCTAACATAAAAATCATGAAACCTCATTATTCAATTAATAGTATAACTATATTTATGTGTTCAATTTTTTCTGTTCACAGTATAGGGATATTTTTAAAAAGCAAACAATATTAACTCCTCTTTTTTTCCATCATGGTTAATTTTAACTATAAACTGGTACTATCTGTCATGCGTTACTAAGTGTAATTTTTTAACATCTTTGTATTGAAATTTATGATAAAATTTACATAAATTACACGGAAATTAAAATTTTGTTGCTCAAAGTAGCTAAAAATGGGAATTTACGCATGTTTTAATATTTGCTGTACTAAATAGAAGATATTTTACACCAACATTTAAGATAGGCTAAATAAGCTTTTAAGCTAATGAAAAAATACTTAAATTCTGAAAGGATAATTATTGTGGTACTTTTCCGTCAGCCGGGCATAAACGAAATAATCGGCAAATAATATAGAATTCTGCCTAATGAAATTGGATGAAAAATCGCCTTATAATGTAGAATTCCGTTGGCTGTGTTGTTATTCGCTTCACTTAGCAACTCGTTTCGCGTTTGGCTCATTATTGGCGACATTTGCACTCTCCCAACGTGAAAGTGCCTTATTGTAATTTCATTTAGTAACAAGTAACGTAAAGAACCATTTTTTTTTTAAATCAATTCCTTCTTAGGTTATTAAGAAAATATTTGTTACTTTTTTTTTTTAAATAATTACAATTGTTATTCTCGCGTTCCGCTTTACAACGAAATTAGGGGTGCAGCAGTTTCTGAGAGTGTGACCCTTGAGAACCCGTGGGTAGAAGTCTCACTTCTAGTTCACATATATCATAAACCCTTTTTATGGGGCTGACTTCATTCATGTATTTCATTCATTCAATCACAGATCGTAATTTAGAATGAAACAGAGAATGATTACCTCTGGCCCAGTGGTGCTACTCTGTACATGGAGAACTATGGAATCCCGACAGATTTAATGTCCACCATACACGGAGAACCTTCGGCTGGCAGGTTCGAACTCGCCGCCCAAGGGATGCGAATGCAACGCCCTACCAACTAGGCTATCCAGGCCTAACAATTACAGTTACTATATATAATTGATCAAAAGATTATACTAGCGTTGAATTTTCAACACCAATTGATTATCCAAAGCCAATTGTGGCAATGCAAAATGCGTGAATTTTCTACATTAGTTGAAGTAATTTAATACAGATTAGACATATTTTAATTTCTTTATTCTTTATGTTTTTAATTAGAAAGTACTTTAAAATGAATCGGAAAAATCGATTTATTAACAATGTTTAGTTTTAAATGCATCGAACATTAAGTAAATAAAATCGTTTAAAATAATCGGCCGAAAACTTATGATGCCTATCCTCATTAGTGTGGCGGAAAAAACGAGCTGAATTCGTTGCTTATTTGGAGATGAAGAAATGAAAAATTTTGCAAGAAAGTTAGTTTTTAATTAATAAATAAAAAAATTAATGAATTAATATTTGAAAAAGCTGTATTAACATTAAATGTCATCCACTACAAGTTTTAAAAAAAGTATTTGAACTTGATTGAAGAAGTAAAAAGTACCTTATCAATGATTGAAAATTTGAACAAGATATATTTATATATAGGGAGAGTATAAGCTAATAGTAGGAATTAAAACACTAACAAGCTATTTTGAACAAATTCTTCACATTCTTGTATGTATTTTGGCA
The DNA here is from genome assembly GCA_026289955.1 of Argiope argentata. Lineage (NCBI taxonomy): Eukaryota > Metazoa > Arthropoda > Arachnida > Araneae > Araneidae > Argiope > Argiope argentata. Next base: position 230,362 of record JAOUZG010035803.1, read on the forward strand.
TGCAGTTTTCAGGATTGTAATTAATTTTTTAGGCTCCGTAAAATTAGTTTTCTATGAGAAAGAATGCAAATCATTATTGTGGTTTATCTAACTCATTTAGCATTCTTTTAAATACTTTTTATAAACATACCAAGCAACGGGCATGTTTTAAATAAAATTAATACAGATTTTTGCTCTCAGCAAAGAAATTATATCTGTTGCTGTGGGAAATTCTAATATATTTTTATTTTGCTGGATTTTTTATCACTAACAACTCAACAATTCAGTTAAGGCTTTTGTAACATAAATAAATGCTATGTGTATAATAAAAACAAGTATAAAGATATTTGTTAATTATTGTAGAGTACTTTAAAAAAATCTTTAAATAGTGAGTGATAGTTAAAAAATCTATTCAAAAGTTGTATACAGTTTATAAATCTTTATGATATCTATTTTGTGAATATTATATTTAGTCTTGATTTGTAGTCTTTATTAGACATGGATCGTTCGCAAACGAACGGATAATCTAAATGAATGAATTGTTCCTGGTCTCAGTTTTCTGTAAATATTGTTCGTTCGCGAACGACTGTGTGGATCCTGCTACTTTCTTTCGAGAAATACTATGTAATCCGTTCGATAATAACTTTGCGCATCAGCTGTTCTTGTTTGAGAACGATTGCGTCGACCCTACTGTTCCCGTTCTCGAACAACTGTGCAATCCTTTCTGTTCTAAATAGGCGTGTTATGACGGCCTATCCACGACTTGAGACCGACGCATTTTGCCCTCTTTCCCCTCTCATGTGTGGAATTTTCAGGAAGCTCCGTACCGACGTTCACAGGCAGGGAAGGTCCAACATTGGATAAATTCGCATATTTGCGCAAGTCGGCCATGTGTGTGTATGGGGGGGGGGGGATGCTATGCATCGGGGCCTTGCTGTTGATGTCATAAAAAGCTAAGAAAATGTTCTCGCAACGAAGGAAAGAATTCAATTCTTTGGTTCGCAAACTGAAGAGTCGTAATTTATGTAGATTAAGTTCCAATCCTTCCGTTTGCGAATGAAAGTGTAGATTCTCAATCTCCAAGTCGTTAGTTCCCGAACGACTCGAAACGGAAGGGTCAACATGGTGAACGGGTGATATTGTAGCGTTAGCCTTATAAGCCAGATAATATCCTGAAGGATCCCTTTTGCTTGGTCGGTATATTACTCGGCTACAGGCCCAAACGTCGCAGGTTCGTACTGCGACCTTCAAAAGCTGCATTGGTGACCTTGACAACGCAACCTTCCGCAACAGTCGTGGCGTCATCTACCCGCAGCAAAATCGTCAGATTCACTTGACGAAAGCTAAAAGCAAAACAACAACAAAAAAATCGTCAGACCCACTTGACGAGCAGGCAGCAACTCGCCTTAACACTTGGCGCAATACAAAAATCGTTCGCATCTTCGTCGACTCACTGGTGGGGAAGTACTGCAGCGTCAGACTTATAAGCCAGATAATATCCTTCGAGCTGAAGGGTCTCTTTTGCTTGATCGGTATATTACTCGGCTACAAGCCCAAACGTCGCAGGCTCGTACCACGACCTTCAATTGCTACATTATTAAATCGAATCTTTCAACTGAATGACATTTCCCATCTATAATCTTTATATTTTTATCTATGCAATAATATTATTATAATCTTTATATTTTTATCTATGCAATAATATTATTATAATCTTTATATTTTTATCTATGCAATAATATTATTATAATCCTTATATTTTTATCTATATACAATGCTTGTGAATGATCATCATAATATCTGGCTGTTTGTAATGGGTATGTTACTTTTTTATAGGTCCTTTTAAAAATTGAAACTCTCATCGCATCATGCAGGTAAGTTACATATTGGGTTTTCTTTAACGTAATGTGGTTTTTCCCTGATGACTTCATTTTAATTTGTAGTTTATAAAGAATAAATAAGATTCTTTGATTTCTCTATAATAAAATAATCTAATTTGATCCCGCTAAATATAAAACATAGCTTTAATTAATGTTATTTAACTAAGAATATGTTAACTGTGCAGTGTAAATTTTTAAAGTATACTTATTATTAAAGGCTTTAATTACAAATTAAGAATTCCTTTACTGTCTTTTAATTGTTTAAAGTTGAATTTTTTTTATAATTCTGAAATATCATGTTGATACTCCTCCTTATTATTAAGTAATCATTTAGTGATTTATCATTATTAGTTTGTATTAAGTTTCTATGTTATTTTGATTCATATCATTAAAATTTGGCACTAATGCATATCATTATATGCAGACCATATATTTCAAAATTAAATTTGTGGTATTCATTCTGCAAAATTCTGAAGACTGATGATGTAGAAGCACTCATCTTTTTGCCACTTTTCTAAAGATTATTTTTAAAGGCAATGTTCTTATCGTGCTTATTGTTTTAAAAATTTCTTTCATTTGTGATAAAATGCTAGAATACTTTTATGTTTTATAGTTTTACTATTGATAATACATTATAATACTATACTATAAGACTGTGTATTACATATTATATAAGACATTACTGATTTTAAACAGTCTGAAATGTATGAAATATAAATATATCTTCACTTTTTCTCTTCTCATATTGGATACTGAAACTCTAATGTCCAAATTTAAGAACTTTCTAGATGAAACAAATTTCTTTTGAATTTTTCAAATAAGAAATATGAAAAAGGTATTGCCACAGTTATTAAAAAGATTACAAAAAGATTTCTTAGAGGATGTTTATTTATGCTTTTGGTAAGAATAGTATACTGTATTTTAGCAATCTATTCAATAAAATATTTTTTTATATAAAAAGGTTTGACTTTTAATGGCCATTTTACTCTTAGTTGTAATTTATTTGACCAGCGCCAGATAATGATTCTCAATTTTTTCTTTTATATTTTTAGTTCAGTTTTGTACAAAGTTCAGTCTTGGGATATTCTTTCATCTAAAAATGTATATTAATTTTAAAATATTTAAATGTTATATTCATTACCACTCTAGCTTTATTATTTATTTATATTTTATTATATAAACATATATTAAATGTAATAACTTTAAGGTATCAACTATTTTATTTACTATAAACTGATTTTATATGTTTTCATCAAATAGTTAGCAAAATTTGAAATATTAATCTTTAATTAGTTGCAACTAGATTAATAGACCTCTGTTCTAAAAATTGATTTAGTTAGCTCAATTATTCTTATTCTCATCTATTTTTCCCAATATTTTAAAATTAGATTTGCTGCATCATAAATAGTCATACATCTTGAAAAAAAAAATCAGCATTATAACTAAAGAGAGTTTACATTGTTTATTTGCATTCTTGAAAAGCATTTAAAAGCATATTTATCAATTACATTGTTTTTTAAATACAGAATTAAAAATATTTGAATTTGGAAGTATTGAAGTTGAGACAGTCCAAAAATATTTCCGAAATCCATTATCGTCAGAAACTCTATGTATTAAACATTTATATAAACATGCCTAGTGTTATAAATTTTGATAAGAAAAATTATTCAATTTCTTCTAAAACACATTTTTCTAGGATTCATCCTATAAATTAAATTTTAAAAATTCCATAAATAGGCAATAGTGCAGTTTTTTACCCATAAAATCTCTGAAATGTTGCAAGTTGGTATATGTGTACTATAAATGGTTCAAGATGAATTTAATCACTTGAATCTACATCAAAGTTTAAGAGTTTTTTTAATCAACACTTTTGCTATATATTGTTAAATTTATGACTAGTATTGAATGTCATTAATAAATATTAATTTAATTTTTAATTCCTGAGTCCAAAGACTGTTTGAATTTTCTAATTAAGTATCTATATTAAAATGCACAATACAAACAAGTTTCTAAACACTATAAATTATTAATTTTAATTTTTGCTTATGGCTTCATGAGTAACTGTTTTTTATGAATGAGTATTTATAATTGCCTAAAATGTAAATCTATATGTTTTAGGATCCGAATGCTGATACCGAATGGAACGATGCTCTGCGTCGACATGGTATTATACCACCTAAGGAAAAAGAATTTACAGAAGATGAAATTGTTAACATAGTTGAAAACACAGTACAAGAAAAATTAAGAGGTAACAATTGCTTCTGCAAATATTTTTTTGAAAAAATAAATTAATAATTTTTTTTTAAAAATCTATTCAGTTCTTTAGTGTAGTAAATTTCATATGGTACATTGTTTATTAGATGGAATTGTCTCATTGATAATATTTATGGTGTTAATCCTAATATGTTTGTAAAGTATATAAAATAAAAATTATGTAAAAAATTATAAAATCCATCATATTAGTTTTATTTATTTAAATTATTTATTGAATATTTATAATTATTATTTGTGTTCAAAACATAATTGTATTGTTTAGACCTTCATTAAAAAATTTATATCGATTTTTTATAATCTCTATAATGTATATATTTCTTGTGGTAATATAGAAGAGGGAATTGAAGATGTAAAATTAATTTTTTACATACTATGTGAATAAATTTTGGTGCTTATTTTATTTCATATCTAATAAACTGATAATTTGAATAATTTTTTTTTCACATTACTGCCTGTTATCCTTCACACACTTTTTTTTAAGTATATGATATGATTAAAATTGCTCACAACTAGTTTAATGAAATCTAACAAACACATTACCTTATGGTTGACCGTCAATGTGTGACTCAGGATGGATGGAAATGTTACTTAAGCTTTTTGTGATTTAGTAGCTATCATAAGCTATGAAAATTCATTTATTCATGTCAAGTTCTGTGAAATTTGAAAAAATATATATCAAAAAGGTTTACTCCAGCATGTCTCCTTTCAGTGGTTTGTTGTATAAATATGGAATTTTGTTTGTAGGTGTTGAAATAAATTAGAATTCATTACAAGTTTTCTTTTATTAGACATTCACAGATTTAATGTCTGTATGTTAACACATTGGCTGCCATAATGTTAAAAAAATTGGTGCTCCTACTGCTATTATCTTTTTTCTTTTAATAATTTGCTGATAGTAACATAACATCAAAATATAGTACATATTTTTTAGTCTAGTTCATGTAATACAATATTTTAATAACTGCAATTCATAGATGCATTGTGTGACTTCTTGACAATTTCAAGCTTGAAAATTTACTACACAGCAGTTGCTTATTGTTAAACATGTTTACTGTTTTGTCTTTTTTTATAGGTACAATTATTTCAATGTTTGATATTTTTATTAATTTTTCTGTTTTCTTAAACTAGGGTTTGAATTGTTGTGGTTGCAAGAGCCACATTTGATCACAATGCTTCATTCATTTTTTTTACTAAATACATATAATTATAATTTGCATTTATAAATTTATGTATGAGTCCTTATAATTAGACATCCATAAGCATTTCATTCAATTCTGAATCATGGGCTACATATACAGCCTGAAAAAAATGGCAGTTTTAAGCATATGCTGTTTACTCAATGACACCATAATAATTGTTGTGGAAATCCAATTTGATTTATAAAGTAGTTAATGTATTTAAACCTTAAATATGTGTATTAAGCTAATTAATGAATTATTTTGGATCTGTTTCTAGTTTGATGAAAATCTGTGATTACTTTATTAATAGAAAATATTAATTACATTATCTTAATTAAAAGAATTTAAAGTTCATAATGGTTTTGATTAAAAAGGAAATCATCTGTTAGTAAAATAAAACACCATAATAGACTTACAAAAAATTTTAATGTTTATAGCATCAATCATATTTCCATAATACATCCTCTGAAGTTTGTATTAATAAAGATTTGACATATTAAATAAGATATTTTAAATATTTTGATTTCATTCTCCTAGAAAATGGACAGAAAAGGATTGAAGACATGACTCTTGATGAACTAGATTTCATTGAAGATGAAGAGGATGAAAGAGTTCTTGAAGAATACAGGTACATAACATTTTCATATCCTATTTAATTAAGTTCTTTGATAAACTTTTAATTTTTCCAAAGTTTTTGTCATGTGTCAACTTAATTCTATTTGGGTAAAAAATAATAAAAAAAACCTTTTACAAAAAAAAAAAAACCCCTGCATGATACCAAATAAAAAATTTATCATTCAAGATAGCAATTATTGTAAGTACATACTTTAAATAGATTATTTTCAAAAAGTAAAGACTCCATTTTCTTATTAAATTTTACCAGTAATTTATAATAAATATTGTTGCTTCAGATTTTTTTAAAGAATATTTATTCCTATGAACATAGTTTAAAATAAAAATAGTTTTCGCATTTAAAATATACTAACTATTCTTATTACAGGTTTCTAATAGCATAATTTGATGTATTAATTTTCATTAATAAAGTGTTAGATTTTTCTTTCTATGCTACCTTTAATTAATTATTTTTTTAATTTGACATTTTAACCCTTAAATGCCTATTTTAAAAAATAAAATAAAATAAACTTTGTTTTAAAATTGTTTTTAATCTTTTTTGAATAAATTATAGAAGAAATGCTTTTAAAAAATTCAAATCTGGTTTATAACTGAAAAAACAACTTATTGTCAGTTAGCATTATTTAATTTTTGTTAAACATCTTATTTTTCAGTCATAACTTTTAAATAAATGTTGCAGAATGAATTATGACATTCTCATTTGTATAAATAAAACAAAAAAGAACATGTTGCCATGAATATAATTTTTTTTTTCATTTTTTTTCACCACCATGCTGTAATATAGATATAGTAAATTAATTTTTTACATGCTATAAATTCTGTTGGCAATAACAGGTATTAAAGCATGTATTCTAATGCCATTTTAAATTTGTTACATTGTTTAAAGGCAACACTTGGCAAACTAAGCAACATTAAACGAAAGTTTCTGTGTCTGAAACCTTCTGTAAACAAATATACTGAGTCACACTTAAATATCCTTTTCAATTTAAATTCTCTTTAAATATCTATTAGAATCAGCTAACATTGTTTTTTTTAGTTGATAAATAATGCACATATTGATTGGATAGTATCAATCATTACCATTAGATATAAAGAAAAAAATTCCTTGTCCTAAAATGTTGTTGTCTAGTAAGATTTAGAAAGCTTTTATCCTGTCTTTGTAGTATCCTGAATTCTTTTTTCTCCCTAAAGGCAAAAGAGACTTCAGGAAATGAAAGAGCAAGCAGCCAAAGAAATATTTGGTGATGTTAGAGACATTTCAGCTGTAGATTATGTTGAACAAGTGAATAATGCTGGTCCTGGTGTCTGGGTTGTTTTACATTTATATAAACCAGGGTATGTTATTCTTATAAGTTGATTGGTACCATTAATGTTTAAAATGTTTCATGTTGTTATTAGTATGTTTTGATGGTTGTTTTTACAGTTAAACCTATGTCTTCGTAAAAATCATTTTTAAAACAAATCCGTTATTTTCATATTTTAATTTTAGTTTCAAAAGAAAAATTCAAATTTTAAATTTGCTTCAATTCATTTTTTAAAATTCAGAACTTTAATATAATATGCAAGTAGGTTACTCAAAATTAAGTTTGAAGAAACTAATTAAATAATATCTTTTGAAAAAATTAAGACATAAAGTAGTACTATTAAGTAAAACTATTTGTACATCTTTTGCAAAAAGAAATATACATATTATCACAACTTAGATAAATAACTGCTATTATAAAGCTAATAGTTCTAATGTAAATCCATGTAAAACTAATAATTTTTAAGTTTGTTTTTTAATTGTTTGTTTATATATTACTAGACAGAATTCAATTTTAAAATTTAATTTTTAGTGTAAAAGGGGAAGAGTTCATACCTTTGTCTCTTACAAATAGTTTCTTAAAAATAAGAATTAAGTATGTGTAAGGAAGTATTAATTAAAAACATCAACTGTTATTGAATGTGCTGATTGATTATTAAATACATTATATAATTTATTATAAAATATAAAATTGACATATATATCTTAATGAAGGAATTGAATCAAATTAAAATCATTGAATGTTTTTATTAGCATTTTCAATTGCATCTTTAAATTACTTTTTTACTATTATCTTTACCATTACATCTTTAAAGAAAGTTGAAACCATTTCCTCATGTTCTTTTGTGTGTGTGTTGGTTTTTTTTAAAAAAATTTATTACCAGACAGCTTCTTTTATATTAATATATCTTTTGTGAATAATTCTCAAATTATGATAGCGATATTACAGTTCAAATACTCTTTAAAAACCTTAAGGATATCAATGTATTATTGTTTTGTATCCTTTGCATTATATAAATTGAATCTGTTGTACATAATACAACATAGAAAAAAATTAAGAATGATTAAGAACAGTGATGAAAAAACATATAAATGTAAACTATATTTAAATGAGGAAATAGATGTAAAAAATATTAAAATGAGAACCATAAAACCTTTGCTGTATAATTCAGCATCAACTCATTTTGTGTGTGTGTGTTTAATTTCAATTCCCCCCCCCCTTTTTTTAATAACATCCTTAGTTTTAAATTCTTAGCTTCTGCCAATAAAAAAACAGTATGTATTTTTTTCCCACAAGTTTAATTTTTCACTTACAATTACTTCTAATAAAAAAATTAATAAGTATATATCAGTGTTCTTAAAGAGATTAGATGATTTTAACCTTTTTACCCAATACTGAGAATAGTTATAATTGATATTTGATTGAATTTCACCATTAAAATTTTTTCCCCATTCAATTGAATTGTGAAATAAAAGAAAGTAATTTGCAATCAGATTTGGGAGAAATGGCTGATTTTTTAAATCACTATTTATTTTTATAATTAGTTTAAAATTTCACTATACTAATTTGAAAAATGGCCCTTTTAATAAAAATATTTTTTTAGTTTGTTTACATTTCTTTTTAATTATTAATATAACAATTAACATTTCCAAATTTTTTTTTCGTAAAATAATTTCTTTATTTTTAAAGTTACCAAATATAAAATCCTTTACTCTGACAATTTCATATTCAAAGATGAGCAAGAAACATGATTTATTTAGATGAATAGAGAAACAATGTAATATATTACTTTTCTGGATTCTGATGCATATTTTAACAACAATTAAGTGTCATCGCAATTTGAATTTACTGAATGCACAGTAGTGTTTTTTTTAAATCATTATCATGTTAAGAAAAAGCATGGAAAAGCAATCATTTGAACTCCACACAAAGTTTGTTCTTCGCTAGACTGATCCAACTATTTTTGCCATTGACTCTCTATGATTCATTACATTATTAACTTTATCTTGAGACTATTGTCCTTTTTTAATTCCCTGAGGTGGGCAGAGAAGGTTCTGGAACAATTAGGCATATTTCAGTTCCTATTGGCTTTATTATAAAAATTCTGGAATATTCCAGCATTTATTTTGTCACTAAATCACCTAATGGTCTCCAAAGTCCGGGCTCACTGACTTGGCACCTCTTCAGTATCTGATGGCTGACTAGAATGGTCTCCAGCAATTGAACTAACCCAGCTAACAAGCAACATTACAGACTTGTAACAATGCTAATGCAAGTACTATGATAATAGGAATATACCATTTTATGTTAATATTTATATTTAATAATTGCTGTTGTTCAGATTAATAAAACACTTACAATTTTTTTATATAATAGTTACTTAATTGAATGATTTCTTACATAACAAACATGAGCAAAGTTCCCATCCAAGTCCTATGTTCATAAGGATTTCCTTGTCAATATTTTAATAAAACTTTTCTCGTTTTCAGCATTCCTTTGTGTACAATGATCAATAACTACATATACAGTTTATCAAAGAAGTTCCCTGCAGTGAAATTCTTAAGAAGCATTTCCGACACATGCATTGCAGGTTACCCTGATCGAAATCTTCCTACTTTATTCGTTTATTACGAAGGTCAATTGAAGCACAAATTAATTGGACCTGATGCATTCGGTAATCTCAACTTTAAAGCTGATGGTATGTAATTTATTTTGACCTACTTTTTTCATATATGTATTATAACTTTTCATAAACATTATTATTTGAAAATAATTGAGATTAAGAAAGGAAAGTTGTTTAAAAGTTGCAGTTTGCAAAATAAATATCTTATTACAGCTTTGATAAATAAGTTCAACCCAGAAATTCTGAGTAGTTTTGCTATATTTGTATCAAAAAAAGGATGTAAAAGTTTTCATTTAATCTTCTGATTTTCTTCCATCTATAATTACTCAAATTTAGTTGAAATAACTAGAAAATTTGTGTGTGTTGATAATATTGTATTATTAATGTATTATTGGACTTCGTATTGGGGTTTCAAATTTTATTTTAACTATTTAAAATGAAAAAATCTTTCTGTAGTATTTTTATTTGTTTGTTTATTGCTACAATTATCAGTTGTTTAGAATGCAAAGAATTTTTGAAGAGACATTTTTCTCCTCCTTGCTTTTCTTTCTTCTTATCATTTATAAATCTTCAAGAGTATGTTTCTACAATAATCCTTTTCTACTGCTTTTTATAACTGACTTTAAGAAAACAGTTTGAATTTTAAACGTTTTTGATTGACCACAAATATGATACGATCCAAAGATTTTTAATACTTAAATAAGGATACATTGAAATTTTGAAATGAAAAATTCATCAATAATTTAAATGTTTATCTCTGGCAAGTTTTTTTTTGGGGGGGGAGGGGGTGAATTAGTTAAAAATCAAAACTGATAATTTTGATTTACTGTTTCTGAAATATATTCATTTTATTTATTTTTTTATAATGACTATAAGTACCTTATTTTAAGTTTTCATTCTCTTGCTAAATAATGTATTCAATTAAAAAATGATATTTTTAATTGAATAAAAATTTATTGTTTATTTTGAAGTATAATTCTTATATACTATTGATTAGTAAAAATTCTTTCATTCATTTTTTTAGCTGTTCAACTTTTTTATCCTTTTTATTTCTTAAAAATACTTTTATTAAAATTCTGTCTATTTTATTTTGTTTCATTTATTTAATAACTGCATTCAATTAACAAAAAAATTTCATATTAGTCGTGAATGGAATTTTTAAAAGTATAATTGCTGTGTACTGTTTATATGGTGAAAATTATCCATTTATTATTATCATCCATCATTATTTTTTAATTATTAAAATCTTAAAAATTATTTTGCTTATTATTTTTCATTTATTTAAGAGATATATAAATGATTCATATTAAATATAAATTTTTATATTACTGTCAATTTTAATAAAAAAATATTAGACCAATAACTTTAATTTGGTCATATATAATAAAATGAGTTTTAATAAATTTTTCCTGATTTTTTAAAAAAGTGATGTATTGCTAGAACCTACTGATATGGCAGGCCCATTTTTTTTCACCTCTTTTAAGAACTAGAATGGATGCTGGCTGAAATGGGCGTTTTAAAGACAGATCTTGAATGTAATCCCAGGAAGCAAGTTGAAGATGTTCTTATGTCATCTCTTAGAGGATCATTTCTTGGAAATGACGATTGGTAACCGTTTTATTCAAAGAGCTTTTATTTATAATAAAAAAGGACCCCTTTTAACTTTTTTTTATATTTCATAACATGATACACACATACAAGTTTATAAACTGACCATTCCAGATTTTTGAAATGGTCCTTTCCATATAGAAAATTGTGTTTTCAAATCTTAATTATAAATTTTGGCAAGTTAAATTTCATGTTCCTTTGTTTACACAGGAAGAATAAGGCATTTCTAGTTTAATTATGCTTTTCTGTGTTTCACATATTTCCATAAACAATTCACTTTATGCACTGTGAAACCTTAAATATACACTGCAGTAGATACTGCTCAATGTGGTCATTTCAGTTACAAAAAAAAATTTGATAATATTAGCAAAGTGATAACAATAACCAAAATAGATACAATTAACACTATTTTTATGATAGTAAAAAAAGAGGAAAACAGATACAATTAACACTATTTTTATGATAGTAAAAAAAGTACTTCCTAACTATAATTTTTTTCAAAATTAACTAATAAAAATATTCTATATTTATTAAATGCTAAATAAATAGAATTATAATAATTACTAATGTTTTTTAAAACCACATATTCCCAAGTGTTCAGCTTTGATGGAAGGAAAGGTCGGATAAACCAGAGATCTATGAACTCATTTCTTTACCCACCAATACCTGAAGACAAAATTTTTACATCAAAACACACTGTTACAATACTTATTTTCTTATATTTTATCGAGTACTAAGCCTTCCATTCATTCTCAAATCATATAGATTGATAATGGGCCATAGCCCTGTAAAACATAGAAGCAGTTGCTGGTAATGTGTCGAGTTAAAATAAAAGGTTCTGAATGGTTTATTTATATATATCTAAATACTGCACTAAATATTTCAAGAATTTATTATTAATGCTGTATGCACTATGCAGTTATAATAAGGAACAATGGCAATTGTTTAAATCCATTACACATGGACAAAACAATTAACAATGGACAGAGCACTGCTTTTTTCCAGTCATATTGGCAATGTTGCAAATGCAACATCTTGTTTTCCCCCATTTAATTACAATAAAAGAACACTAAGCTGAATAGTCATGAACCGGATATTTGTGAGTGTAGTGCACATTTTTATCTTATTAAAGAAAAAGAATAAAGTAATTTTCCTCCAGAGTATCTAAATTTTTCAAAATTAACAATTAAAAATATTTCATAATTGTTGAATACTAAATAAATAAAATTATAATAATTACTAATTCATAGTAAATATAAGAATTCTAATAAATATATTATGACTTTTGAATATTATAGATGTATTATAAAACTGAAAAGTTTTTATTTAAAGTGTTCCAAGGTTTTAAAAGATTTTGATATTTGAAAACCTTAAGTGGCTTAAAAATCAATCTCTGAGAACAAAATTTTGTTAGCAGAAACACATAAATATCATTTTTCAAGGTTTTCTAACTTTAAATTTCAAATAAACTACAAAAATTTAAACTGAAAATATCTTAAAGTTCTTAAAAGAAAATTTAAAATGGCATGCAAGAAATTCAAATTTGTATTAAAAAGTTCTTGTTAGCCAAGATTTCACTATACAAAAATTTAATTTAAGAATAAATTTGTCAAAACAAGGGTGAATATATATTTTTATCAATTCAAATTTTATGTATCAATATATATGAATTAAATAGTGGGTTTCATAATATTAGCTACAATAATTTGATATTAAATCTACCTACATAGCTTAAAATGAACTAGAATAAAAAAGAACTATAATTTCTTATATTAGTTACAAGTGTATTTAACTAAATTAATCATCTAATGTAAACTAAAAAATCTTTTTGAATTCTTAATGTTATAACAATAAAATTTAGGTAAATTTACAATTTAATTTTTATAGTAATTATGAAAAGAATAGCATAAAGTATGTAGAACCTCTCTATAGGAAACATGTCTCATCATCAGTAGATGGGAGCCAACCCCCTCATCATTTCTGTATTCACCAAAGCAATGAGAACCAACTACATTCTGAAAGCTCTTCATTCCCAAATCTGAGGAGCCGGTTAGGAGGGATTGGTTTTTCTAATAATGGATTGTGGCATTTGCATAAGTAATCTTTTTCGATGCAGATGCACATTCACCTCTTTTTAAAAATAAATTAGCCTACTATAATTTAAAAAAATATTAATAAAAGCCACCAATAACCACTTTAATTATTTTGATTTAATTCAAAGCATAACTAATATGATGACACAGGACTGAAGAACATAATCATATTCAAAAATATTGGAAGTACATTAATTAATCTATTAGAATATAAGTCAATAAAATAAGATCTACTCCGTTTTGAACAAACTCTTCATATCTTTAGGTATAGTAAATTGTTGGCATACATTTAAAGAATTAAGATAAATATAACATTTAATAAAATATTTGATTGGTGAAAATATTTCTTCATAAGAAAAACTTAATGCAATAAAGAATAAATAGAACATGCCAGAATGATTTTACGGGTAGTTTTATTTTTGTACGGGAAATCTATACAAGATGATTCGTCTAAATGTATAGTTACCACATGAAGTTCAATAGTTTTATCAAGTCCCCAGCTTCCAATTCCGAAGTGTTGTCTCTAAAGCTAATTTTGAATTACTGTCAGCCAAAACCATCCACTCCTCGGATTTAAAAATTTCTTTAGCATTTTTCAGTATAAAATCCTGGGCAATAATTTTCAAGTCTTCGTCTTGGTGCAAATCAGAAAGAAGTAAAGTTTTGCATGCATTCTCAAGATTCAAATCTTTTTTCAAAAGCATAGAACACTGATCCTTAAGTGAAATTACTGCATACTTATCTGCAACTTCATACAGCTGGGAAACAGCTTCCCACTCGAATTCTTCTACCGTGTCAGTATACAGGTACAAGAGAAAACGTTTTACAGTTTCATCATCGAAATCGGAAACATCAACACATCCATTCAATTTCTCTTTCATGTTGGTACAAAACATTGATTTGAACACTGGGGACCTTGCACCAAGAATTGATGTGTGGGTGGGAAATACGTTTGTTTTTGTTCGCAATTTCACGTCACATAGACTTTGTTCTTTGAACAAAGACGTCAAATCAGTTATTAATGCACATGAATTTTTTGTTTTCTTTTCATCGGCACTGCATTTTCTCCAATTTTCTAGAAGTTCATTTGAAGTTCCTTGCGAAATTGCCCCAAAATCAATCCTTTCTACTCCTTCAAAAGCAAATCCACTGGAAGTGGCTAATTCTAACTTCAAAGTTAAAGCATCATTGAGCAAATAAAAATCTGCATCTTCCATAATTTTATTCCTCGAAATATTCAAAGTAAATGTCGGGCGTGTTCCAAACTCACACCAAAATTCAAATTCACCGGCATTGATATCTTCATCTTTCTCAGCATTCAATATGAAAGTCTTCATTGTAAAATAATTCATGCATCTATAATCAGGAAAGATATCGAGATTAATTTTCTCTTCAGAATTCTGGCCACCATTTAGATATAGATCTATTTTGATCAGTGCCTCCTTAGAAGCAGATTTAATTACTAATCCTTTTTTCTGATCAGTGGCAAAATTGCTGAATTCTTTTATTGTCCACAGAAGAGATTTCTTTTCGACATTAATAATGGTTCTCGCAAATAAATTCCGATTTTCAGTAGACTTCTGATCAAGTATTTTGTTCAATTTCATTGAGCAACGTGTTGTTAGAATGTCTTGCGGCAAATATTTCATTCTTTTTGTTATGAATACCTTTCTTCTTGCCTGAAAACATATATAACCGCATCGCCTACCTTTAAAGAATTTTTGTTCGGTTTCGCGGTTAGCTACTATAGAGTCATCTCCAGCTATCAATTCAAGACTAAATTCAACGTCTACATTTTCTGGGCCATCGCAATCCAGTTCACGATATAGATAAAAAGCAATGGAACTGCCATCTGAAGCTGAAGTTCCGCGGGGAAATAACAGTAACTTCCATCTGGTTTCTTCTGGGACATAAATGGAGAATGCTGGGCTGACGATAGCTTCATTTTTCTTTTGCCAGCAATAACTGAAATTATTTATAGCCCATGTAATAGAATGGCAGTTTTTTTCATTGGTGATTTGACCAGCCATGAAAAAAAAATCGCTAGTTTTTAATTAATAACCGAAGCAGTCGCTTTTGTATTATAAATATGCAATATCTTTATATAACCACATTCGAAAAATCACAAACTTAACTATGAGCTATTTTTCTCTTGTATCGAAGGAAACTTTCAAAAAGAGAGAACAAAATCCAACCGCCTATGAGTACGGGAAAAATATTTCTCACCAATGCCTGAATGTAAACATCACGGAGGAGAAAACTACAGATACGTTATCGAATCTAAAGTGAAAGAGGGAAAATTCCCTTGCAGCTAGGCGACTTTCCGATTACTGTGATTTCCGGCGTCTGACCTTCACACTGTAATCGTAATTCCGCCGGGATTATTTAGAAGTACCGAATATTTGAGAGTATACATTTAAGTGTAGTGGCGGATTTCAAATAAACACAAATAAATCTATCACAAATAAATTAAAAGTAGCAACTGAAAAACATCCGTTTTGGTGTCTTCTCGATGCATATTAAAATTTCTTTTTAAAAAAATGTGAAAAGGCATAATGTTAGAAATAATAGAAAAAATAATTGCACTCCCTCTCAATGCTCCTTTAACTCCTCCCATTCGCGGATGAATACATTATACATCCTCCCTTTAACCTGTGATTGGTTTTGACTTTTATTATGTCTACAACATCTTAAAATCTCCCCGTTAGCATTTATTTTCTCTCCGCTTTTCGTTTTTCTTTTCTTTCTTTCTTTATTCATCACTGCTGTGTTATCTGTGCCTTCACAGTCCGTACTTGTTCAGTTCACTAAGCAGTATCTTTATTAAGAAACTAGTCGCCTTTGGTGACTAGTTCTTTTAGACACCATTTAGACGGTTAGCCTGTATAAATGGTGTCTAAAATGTTCAATTATATCTTTTATTTTTGGTTTCTTACTAGATTTTTTTTGCAAAACATTTAGCTATTACGGCCTTAAACCGTTCTTTTCATTGTATTATTTATCTTTTACTAATTTTCTGTCAGATTCCATAAAATTTAAATTTAAAATTAGAATAGAAAATTAAACTGCAAATAATATTAAACATTTTTTTACTGAAACTAAGCACATCTTTTTTAAAATATAAAAATTAAAAGTAAGAATCCGTTCAGCGTTGAAGTTCTATGTACACTGCAGAATAATTATCGTAATTTACACACACACATTCTGATGTGGTTATTTCATATATTTGTCATATACTTGGTTCATTTACTTGTCATATACTCCTTGTGCACCAAAAAGTTACAGAATTGTTCAACAAAAATTTCTCTGATTCATCTTTCTTTTCTAGTTTTACTTTCAAGACATTTAAATGAATCTAGTAAAATTATTTCGAATTCAGTCAATAAATGTACGTATGAAAAAATTGTGAGATAAAATTTTACACAGTCCGTTTGTCCTAAGGAATCATATTCTGCGAAATACTCTTAAATAAATAAATAAACTATTAAATTATTATTATCTCTCAGCTATTAAATAAATAAATTTTTCTATCTTCTGCAGTGAAATCTGTCAGTTTTTATATACCAACATTAGAACAATCAACTTTTTCATAATCATAAGTCAATATTTATCGAGAAATCCTGGTAAAAGCTTAGCGTATCTTCTTTGAGACAGTCTATGAAGAGGTGTAAAATTGCCAGTTTTTATAGGACATTGATATTCAGATTTCATAAATTATTTAGTTTTAGTGAATGATGTGGTTGATTGGAGTTCAGCAATTTTTAGTTAAAATATTAATGTTACAAGAAAATTTTATTAAATACTAGCCGCCTTTGGCGACTAGTTGGTTCGCCAGTAATGATGCTCGCTAAAATTTTCATATAATATTTTATGTTGCCGTGTCTCATAACAGGTTTTTCACCAAAATATTTTTAAATCAAACAAATTTTGACATTCTTATAATTCATTTATAGTATTATTTTCTTCAGATATTCTGTTCATTGTACTACTCATCTTTCTCTTTCTATCCGAGCAATGACTGTCCCGAAAATGATATTTTACTTAAATGGTGGAGGGAAAGGTCTAAAATTCTACGTTTTCATAGAATAATGAGATTTAAATTTTCATAAATGTAAACATACTAAGCAAATAAAGACACAATTGGTTTTCAAGAGATGTGAAAGTTTAAAAACAGCTTGGAAATTGCCGCTTACAGAGGAAATAATGGTGCCCCCCTTCTTTTCTTTTCTTTCTTTTTCCCCCCTTCCTTTTTTTTTCTTTCTGCAAACCTTTCTTTTTCTATCCTTTTATTTTTTCTTCAATACTTTTCTTTCTACAAACCCTTTTTTCCCTTTATTCTTTTTTTCTCCCCTGTCCAGACTTTATTTTGGGCAGGTATAGATTAAATATCCGTACAGACTAAACATTAAGAAAATAAAAAGAATCGTTTAATACATAAATCCTTTCAAGAATAAAATAAACGCGTTAAGAGCTTTTCAAGCTGCAATTATATATAAAAAAGAATTTTTAACTTTAAGAATAACAAAAAAAACTTTATATCAGAACACAATCAATAGAAACTGTAAAAAAATTAAACACTATCAAATAATAACGAACAAAATTCACATCCGTTTGGAAGAAAGTTTAATGTAAATACTTAGGAGTCATATTGGACACAAAATTAACTTGGAAACCCCATTTCATTTTTATTACTAAAAAGTTTCGAGACCGAACTCGTAAATTCTACCCCTTACTCTCTCGAGACTCCAAAATGACCAGGAAAAACAAAACACTGCTTATTTACACTGCTTATTTGCGTCCAGTAATCACTTATGTGATTACTGGTCGCAAATAAGCAGTGTAAAAATCTTAATTAGTTTAGGAGCCCAGTGTGGAGTTATGATCCTAAAACTAATTTTAAATTAATTGAAATGCTACAAAATAACCTCTTTAGAAGAATCTGTGAAATGAGATGGTTCATGCAAAATAGACACAGGTACAAAGCTCTTGATTACCCCCCCCCCCAATTAAATTCTCCAAAAAACTCGCCACTAAATTCTTCGATAACCTATATAATGTTAATAATGATGCAATTTTAAGCATCCCAACTATACCCCAAATAAGAAAATTAGACGCCCCAGAAACATCCTACTGGATTAACTGATTAAATCTGTTTTATTTTAACTTAATTTTCAAATTTAACTTCACAGAAATCTCTTTTTTATTTTCTTTATTCTCAATATCTCTTGCCAAGGAGCCATAACCCCCACCCCTCTCTTAACTTCAGCCAATAACTATGCGTCCTGACACACGCCACCTCACGCACCCTGTCAATATAAAAAGAGCTCCAGGTTGCCCGCCACTTCAGACGATCTTCGAAGAGGCAACGATGACTACAGACCGCCAAGCTGCTCCAACTACCATCATGACAGGGGATAAGCTCCTGACGGAGCTAGGTGCCCCGGGAAACCCATCATTACATCCGTTTGGAAGAATGTTTTAAATCAGTATAATCAGCTCCATAAAAGTAACTAGTTTCTTTCTTTTTTAAACATCCCGTTATCTATGAATGAAAACCAACTGACTTCGCGTATTTCTTTCTAAACAAATCATAATTTATTACTTCCTGCTATCTCACTCAGTTGGTGTGGGGAAAGGAAATGAAGATTTTTAGCGGGAAAGTAAGAAAAGTGTCGTTATAACTATTTTCCTCGCAGTTTTTTCATTTTTTCTCTCCATATAAACCATCCTCGTGTCTTAACAAAAATATTTTTTAAAAAATAGCCGAATCGGTCGAGCAATTCTCTAGTTTTGCACTTAGAAACGCATTTCGCGATCCATTTTTATTTATATAGAGGATAGATGATTAAAGGCCTAGAACCTATGTAAAATTTTAAACTTTTTAATTCTTTGGAGCATTTATTAACTCAAGATATTTAAAATATAGTTATTTAGTTTATTTAGACAATTTTGTTAACAGAAGTATGCCAAATTAACTGAAGGTCACTGATTAGAATGATTATCCTATATTTATATTAAACCATATTTGTCTTAAATTTAACTGTTTTATTTAGTTAATAATATAGATGTTGCAAAAAATCATAGAAATCTTTTCCTCCGTTTATTTTTTTAGAAAATATATTTCTTTTCTTTTTTTTTCACTCTGACACCTGCTGAAATTTACACTTCTATATACACTCACTCCCAAAAGTTAAGCACGGAGAGGAAAATACTACTTTCCGGAAGCCAGTCAGAATTGAAGAGGATGCAATTCGCTGCAGAGGTTGATGGACGTAAGCAAATATATTAGGTAGCAGCCAATCGTACTTTCATGTGAACAAATATGCAAAAAGGGCAGTCTTATACGAAGACAGCTTTAAGAAGGGTTACAAAAGTTGATTGTAAGCTGATAGAAGGTTGTTAAAACTTTCGCACAATACGTTTTCAAGACATACGTGTTTCCATGACTTCCAGAAGATGAATGGAAGATTCTCAACCCTGACGTGCTGTGGGGCGCATTGAAGCAGGACAGTCGATCAAAGATGTTGCTCTTTTTTTCGGCATTCATCATTCTGTAATTTCACGTTTATGGACACAATTCCAAACCACACAGACAGTTGTCCGAAATCCCAAAGCCGGTCGCCCGAGTTAAAACCCCTCGGAAGATCGATATATTGCTACTGTAGCCAGCGGAATCGAAGAGCGACCTCCACACGTGTGACATCTATGGTTAGAGTGTCCATTGGTAAGACGATATCTGCAGCTACTGTACGTCGGAGAATACATATGAGTGGACTGTACGACCGGGCACCTCGAGTTTGTGTTCCTCTATCCGTCCAATCAAGATGGGTACGATTAAAGTGGTGCCAGAAACATGTCAATTGGCATGTTTGACTGGGGCCATGTCATGTTTACTGATGAGTCAAGATTTGCTCTGCATCCAGATGACAAGCGTATAAGGATATGGTGTGAGGTGGGAACACGCAATCAGCCCAAAAACATCTCCGAACAATACGCATTCCGAGGCAGAAGCGTTATGGTATGGGTAGGGATTTCATTAGGATACCCCCACCGACCTGCACATCTTTAAACGGGGTCCTGTGACGGCTGTATGGTATCGAGATGAAGTCCTAGAACCCATTGTGAGATTGTACACTGCAGTTGGCCCTACTTTTGTTTTAATGGGCAATAACGCACGTCCTCATAGAGCTCACATCGTCGATGACTACCTGGAGAGAGAAGGGACTGCGCGTATGATGTGGCCAGCATACTCCCTCGACATTACTCCCATTGAAAATCTCTGGAATACTCTCGGCCGTCTGTATCTTCACGTTTGCCACCTCCACTCACTCTTATTGAGCTGGAAACTGCTCTGCTTGATTCTGCGGCGGCTGACCACCTAATTGAAAGCATGGTCACAAGGTGTAAACTTTGTGTACAGATGAGGGGGGAATCACATACCCTATTAATGTGCTTTTTTTCATTTTATGCTGTTTGTTTTCACTTTATACATAATTCTGTTTAAGTCTCCAGTATGTCATTATCTGGTAACTTACAACAAATTTACTATTGTTTTCATCTCTGTATACAATTATTGATTTTGTTTTATGCATAAATATATATGTGTTACTTTTCTGCCGAATTTTGTGTCAATCAAAGCAGTATTTGTTGATTTTTTTTGCATTTTACATCCTAGTGCTTAACTTTTGGAAGTGAGTGTATTTAATTTGCAATAATAGTAGATTTATTTTTTTTAATTAGAACTTCTGTTAACATCAGGACAATGTATTGATAAAAGCTAATTTTCTCCTATTGACATGCTCATGCAGATCAATTTTTTATTTTTATTTTGTGCTAAATATATTGTTGAAAGATATGGTTAAATATTTTAAAAAAAAAAAAAACTCTCTACAAATCGAAATTTAATTTCTAGGCATTGGTATCATTAAGAAGATAATTTTTTGAGTTTTATCTTGATGCAGAAATCAAGTCTGTGCTTTAATATTTTTGGAAGTTATAGCATTGTAATTTTTATAAAGTGTGTCCATTTTTAAATCCTGTTATTCTTTAATGTGATAAATAATTGGATGCATACGAATGTTTATGATATTAATCAATATTAAATAAGAATTTTATCTATAATGCTCATAAACAAGCTGAATGAGAAAGTTTTTGTATTAGTTGAATTTTAAAAACTATTTTTTAAGTTCCCTTTTTAGTTGAGATTACTGAAAATTAAAGAGATGCATTGCACAAAATGCGGAATGGTGTAAGGTTTTTGGAACGGCAGTAAAAGTTGCATGTCTCAGAATTTGATGTTAAATACACTCTTGTGAATAAGCGATTAAGAACAAGCTAAACAAATCTTAGCAATCATAAATATGGATTTAAAAAATTAACTAAAACTAATTAATCATTGCTTTTATTAAAGTTTGTTCTTATATGACAAAGAAATAATGCTTTTGAATGTGTTTTAGCATTTGTGTAACAATATATTTTACGACTATTTTTCTTCTAATTCATGGTTATATAACAGTAATCATAATTTCTATTTTGAATGAAACATCATTCCTACCAAGTTATTTAATTGAATCTTGCTAAACATTTGTTTTAAATTTTATTTATTTACAAATAAACAAAAATAGCTTATAAGCTTTCAGAAAGACGGTCTGGTCGTCACTTACGCTGAGCGTCAGAGGGAGAAAGGTTTGCAGTCAGTTTACTCTTTTTTTTTCTTTCTTTTTTTAAAATTCTATTTACCATATTATACATATTGAAAAAGAATTCCTTAGAAATTAAATTCATTTTATGAAGAAAAAAATTCTAACTCCTTTTTATTTATTTTTTAAATTTTTTTAATATATAAATCAAAATAATTAAAAATCTTAAATGAATTTCCAATTTGAAGTATTCTGAAACTCCGACACGAAAATAGAATCCTGGCCAAGCAGATGAATGGTGGTACTTCCCAAATCTAATATAAACAGTTAAAATAAAATAAATTTAAAATTAATCATTCAATTATTGGTTTAAAAATCCAGGAGACATTTAAGCAAATATATGCATTTTACAATTAAATTTATTATTTTTTTCTTCCAATTTATATACCTTATCATATTAAGTTGGTTATATTCCACATTTAGAAAAGATGAGGAATACAATTTGACCTAACAATATTTTCAACTATATTTATCTTTTCTTAATAATATGGCACAAATGAGTCATTTAATTATAATTTAGAATCTTTTTCTTCTTCTTTTGCGTAAATCAGGCAGAAATTTGGAACATTCCAGCAAAACTGAAACATCGAGTCATTTCACACGCATCAAATACTCAGCAGGAGTTGAAAAATTCCACCTTAATTTTGTTAGTTTCCTTTCTCAATGAAACCTATTTAATATTTTTTGAAATAAATAATCTATATTAATAAAAATGCAACTCGAAATGCGTTGCTAGGCGCAAAATTGGAGAACGGCTCGACCGATTCGGCTAATTTTTTTTTTCAATATTTTCGTTAAGACACGAGGATGGTTCTTATGGAGAGAAAAAATGAAAAAACTGAGAGGAAAATAGTTAAAACGACACTTTTCTTACTTTCCCGCCAAAAATCTTCATTTCCTTCGCCTACACCAACTGAGTTAAATAGCAGGAAGTAATTAATTATGATTTGTTTAGAAAGAAATACGCGAAGTCAGTTGGTTTTCATTTCTAGATAACGGGATGTTTAAAACAGAAAGAAAATAGTTGCTTTTATTATTAGTCTGCATGGATATTTAATCTATGCCTGCTCAAAATAAAGTCTGGGCAGCGAAGAAAAAAAATAATAACAGAGGGTAAAAAGGGTTTATAGAAAGAAAAGTAGTGAAGAAAAAAAGGATAGAAAAGAAAAGAAGGGAGTGAGTGTGTCACCATTATTTCCTTTGTGCGCGGCATTTTCCAAGCTGTTTTTAAACTTTCGCATCTCTTGAAAACCAATTGTGTCTTTATCTGTTAGTGTGTTTACATTTAAAATAATTTGATTCTCATTATTCTTTAAAACGTAGAATTTTTGACCTGTCCCTCCACCATTTAAGTAAAATATCAATTCGGGGACAATCATTGTTCTTATAGAAAGAGAAAGATGAGTAGTACAATGAACAAAACATCTGAAGGAAATAATACTATAAATGAATTATATGATTATCAAAATTTATTTGGTTTAAAAATATTTTGGTGAAAAATCTGTTATGAGACTCAGCTACATAAAATATTACATGAAAATTTTAGCGAGCTTTAATACTGGCGAACTGACTGGTCGCTAAAGGCGGCTATTTACAAATAAAATTCCAAAAAAATCAGGGATATTTTATTAAAATTCGCTGTTAGTACAAAAATTATTGAGAGAAAGGATTGAGCCCATTCTATGGGGAGGAATCCTAAGTCCAAAAATTATTGAGAGAAAGGATTGAGCCCATTCTATGGGGAGGAATCCTAAGTCTTACAATTTTATAAGCATATAGATCTTGCCCGTTCCTCCTGAGTTGAAAAATTAATAAACGCAATTATTGTTAAAAATTAAGTCGTGTCAAACGAGACACTATAAATATTTGAATCATTCAATTATTCCTTCTAAATTACAGAATTCGGTAATATTAATTAATGGAATTATGAAGAGAAAATAAACGTCCGAAAATCGAAGTGCTTTAATAATTAATCAGTGATGAGTTCTATGTTCTAAGAATGCTTCTTCTCGGTTCACTCAGTGCGATTTTTTATGCAAGCAGAAAAATCTAAAATATCTAATATTTTAGTATATTTTCCAAACAAGTTTGAGTGATCCATTAATCTTCCAAAGCCCTCTCGTGATATAAGACAGTGTTGGTTTTCGATAGACTTCTTTTAAGAGTAAAAGTAAGTTTTATTGGGGTTAGTTTGGTGGGTCGATTACTTTTCTGAATATCACATTCCCACACAGAAATATATTTTGGAGACTACTGTTTGATAACGGATTTTAAAACCCTCCGTGCTTTGCGCATGCGTAAGGATCGGTTTAATTCGTCACAATGAGGGTGAAATGAAAGACGAACAGAGAAGAGGTGTATATTTAGCAATGATGAGTCGCGGGTTAATGAGACGTGAATATTATAGATAATTAGTCATACAGAAGGAAAAAAGTACTAATGCATAATAAAATATTTCACAGCAATTTTAATTTAATATAAGTGGCCTAAACATTGATTCATTAAGAATAAATCAAAAATTTATGTTTTTAAAATTTTTAAATTATATTTTTACAAAATAATAATTTCTTTTTATTAAAATGCATTTAAAAAATATTTTATTGAATTTTTTGACAATATTTTAAGATTAACAACAATGGATAATCCAAAGTTTATTCTATTTAAAACATTTTATTTTCATCTAAGGAATTGCTGTAAATATAGAGCCCCTTAAAAATATTATCTATAAAATGCGTAATATTTTATATATTTTGATATTAAAATGCATTAATGATTTTTTTATCTAAAAATATAATTATTTTTAAATATATTACAAGAAATAATTACTAAACATTACCCCCCCCCCCAAAAAAAAAAACAACACCCGACATTGGTTTTTGACTGTTCTTGTTTGAATTTAAAAGGAATTAATTTTATTCCAACCTTAAAAACAGCAAAAATATCCAATTAATTTTTCATTCTGTCCACATTTGTACTACTATCAAATAAAAGTTTTTTCCTAGTAATTTCTACATTTGGTACTTTTATTGTTAGATATTTATTCAATTTTCTCATTAATGTGTTTAATTCATAGCTACGTTGAACAATGAAAATACAAAATTTCAAAACAGAACAAACGAAATGTTTTCGGCAAATAAATAACATATCAAAACACTGTAAGTTTTCAGATTTCTACTGATTGATGATAATGATTATTGAAAACAATTATGATTTTCTAAGCCTTGTTTAAATTGAAACTCATTTTACACTGTGTTATCAAATGCACCTTAATAATGGCGGATTTTTGATTAAGCAGAAAATAGTCTAGACTTAGCCTAAGGACACAAGCAGATCGATTTAAAATGTTGATTTATTTTCTGTTGCAGAGTAAATAAATTGTTAAAAAAACGACTTGTTCTATGTATTAAAAAAAGTGGACAATATTACAGTTTCATCAAGTATATTTGATTAGATTTCTGTATGTCTCTTAACAATTTTTAGAAAAATTAAATAACGAATCTCAGTTTCAATCAAAATGTATACAATCACAGATTCCGATAATTTTCAAGAAGTTATATATAAATGAAAATAAGTACATTTTCTTAGTTCATAAAATAATAAAGATCAAGACCTTATTAATTTAAGACATATTAGTTTGTGACTTTAAATCATATTAGTTTATAGAATAAAAAAAGATAAGCACAAAATAGATCATTAAAACAAATCATTAGCATTTTTAAATATATTGAAATATGGAGCAAAATTTGCCAGTTTTTTTAAAAGAAGCTTATAATATACAAGTAACAAAATTTTCCACTGCATCATTCAGTTGTACAATGGAGATATATTTATCTTTGTTTATTATCAAACATTTTCAAGCGTTCATGACTCGACACTTTGTCTATGTCAGAAACAATGTTAGCAAACGGAACTTAAATCGTCGTTTTAATCCGGGAATTAATCAATATAATTTTACGATTAAAATGAGATGAAAAAGAATTTATTTCTGTTTTTAAGAAGTTTCATTTCAAATCCGCTTAAAAGGGTGGATGCTTTATATTAAATTCGACTAATTTATTCCACAGTTTTTGCTCTTCTGGTAATGGCTTTAAGGATTTGCCATGCCTGCCATGTTTAGGCCACTGCATATTCGATGTTAAAATCAAAAGCTAAAACTGTGAAACTATATGACAAGCAACGTTCCAGAGTAACTTCATGATAGATTTTTGGCCTAAACTATCTTTATTAATTGCATTATATTAATAAAATAATTATTATCTAAAAAAGATTAAGATGGAATCTGCTATGCATATTTCAATGTATCATGTCAGAACATAAACGAACGGCCAAGCACCACGTTAATTATATTTTATTCATTTTAATTATTTCACTGAATGAGTCACTTTAGTCCTGCAAACGATCCAAAAAACTTTGTCTCGCACTTATTGTTTGAAAAAATATTGCATTTCCTACTTATTTCATTTCATATAATCATGTGCTCAACATGACATTTTTCTAGGTTTTATTTGCTGTAGTCATTAACCTATTTTTTGAATCAAAGCTTTTGTAAATACAACACGTTATTAAAAGATGATTTTTTTTAAATGTTCATGCAGATAATAAAATGTTTGCTTTTCGTTTTACAGATTTTTGTTGACGCCAAAAATCCCATCTCCAAAACAACATCATATTCTGACATGATAATACATATAACTAAATATATTATTATCTAAATGCATCAAATATAATTAGTGACTATTACTAAATATATCACTAACATTGTTTGAATGTAAGACAAATTTCAGATTTGGACAAAACAAAATTTTGAGAGAATAATATGATAAAATGGTATAATAAATAAAATAAATTTCACATTTTGTTTTTAATTACGATCGAATAAAAACTATCATCAATTTATCTAAATTAAAATGATTTTGTAGAAAAAATTTCCGACTACTTGGGGAGGGTAAAAATATTGATTCGATATTTTTTAAATCTAAAATATTTAGCATGAAAAATTTTAAGGATCGTTTCACTGATCTTCATAACGTTTTTAACATTTTTTTAGTATTATAAAAACAATAACATACATGCAAAATTACATTTCTTTTCAATACGATGAAAAGTTCTGTTATGAAATATACTAGAAAATATTTTTAAAAATGCATTGAAATGGTGACATTTATTTGTATTTAATTAAAATTAATTTTTGTGAAATGGTAATGTTTCTGAAATTTTTAAATGCTGTAAAAATGATTTTAGAGCTATTAATGTTTCAAATAAACTTTTAAATTTCAATTAATTTTTAATTAAAAACCTACTGAAAATTAATTAAAAACTTTTTTCAAAGAAAACTTATTATTCTAAAAGTTAACTACCTAATTACCATATATAATGTCCAGTATGATTGTTAACAATACTTGTTTGTTAACTATATTAATCTACAAATATTATAAGGTTAATAAATAATATGAGTACAAAAATGAAGGATAGTTTAGATACAAGACCCTAATGGCGGTATTTTGTACTGGCGTCGTTGTATGTCGTTTAGCTAACATATTAATATTACAAATGGGTATCTATTTGATAGAACAATGAAGAAAATGAACAAGCCCTATTTATTTCTTTACATATTTTTAAAATGAGATCTTCCAGTTAGAAAGTGATGCTGATTTTATATGAAATATTTTCATTGGTTAAAAAAATAAATGATGAAATGATAAAATACAAAAAAAAAATCTACATAATATATATTTCAAATATAACTGAACAACAGAACACTTATTTTGTTTTTCCTGCCAATCTTTTGCCAGCAGAAAATCACCAAATATTAGCTAAAGAATACTGTTAAATATACTTGACCATATTTGACAATTTATCGCCATTAAAACAATTACAATTTGGCGACTGTACTGTATTTATTAGTTAAGCTCTTTTGTTTTTCAGATAAAGGATAAATTATGGAAAATATTTAGAAACATAAAGCAAATTTTTAACATGCATTAAGTTGCACACTGATTATATATAATGAAAGCATATATAGAAGGCGTTTGCTTCTGAATAAGCTGATTTATAAACACATATATTTTAATATATATTTAATGGAAATAGATTATTACAATAGGTTAAAAAAACACTGTATTTTTATACATCATTTACTTTAACACATATACCTTTAGAATTTCAATGGAGCTGACTTTCGATAAAAAAAACAACTCTTAAATATTAAATTAAATTGAAGTTTATTACATCAGAAGCAATATCAACAAGGTTTACCTGTATTTTTTTTTATATTAACGTATAAGGTCAATGCATGAACTAAACTTAATTTTCAGGAAATGTTGGTAAATGTTCACGTGAAGGTGAATTACGATAGCAGAAATACAAACAGTTACGTCAATTTACTGTACCTACTTCGTTATGTATCTTAAACGCATGGTCTCTGCAGCTAATTGAAGATGATTTTCCATGAAATGAGCCCATTCATCGGAAGCAAACACAGACTTATCGTGTTTTAGAATGTACTCTTGGGCAATTTTCTTAAGATTCGGGTCATTGTGTAAGTCAGACAAGATCAGGATGTCACTACAATTGATCATACATATATTATTTTTCAAGAAATGTGAGCATTTTTGCTTCAATGACAGGATCTCGTACTTGTCTGCTGCAAAATAAAGGCTTTTAGCTTGTTCCCACTCCATATCTTCCAGGTTATCTGTGTACAGGAACTGCAACATCCGACGAACGGTGTCTGAATCCAAATCTTCAATGTCGACGCAATCTCTTACCTTCTCTTTCATATCATGGGTGAACATCGCTCTGAACACCGGGGATCTAGCGCTCAGAATAAGTTTGTGAGTAGAAAATGTCTGGGTGTTTGTACGCAGTTTCATGTCACACAGATCACCACTTTCGTAGAGGGACATGAGTTCATCTTTGAAGGTTGGTGATATTTCCAATTCCTGCGAATCGTCGCAAAAGTTAGTATTTCTCAAACTTGAAGCAATCTGCTGCATTTCTCGAGGAAGTCTACTCCCATCGTATATCTTCTCAACGTTTTGGAATTCTATTCCCGTTGAATACATAATTTCGCATCGAAGAGTCAGAGTATCGTTTGGAAAATAATACTCTTTATTTGCTGTTAGTTCTTCTCTAGAGATATTCAGGGGGAATTTCCAAGAACTGTAAGATTTCCAAATGCCAGTTACATGTCCACATCCTATCCAACGTTCATTAGAATCCAAAAAAGAAAATTCACAAACACATAACTTCTCGAACTGTTGTGGCAGTTCGAAGAGAGAATTGCACGGACGTGTCTTAAGCGGTGTTCCTTCAACAATGATCTCTCCATCACAAGTCAAAGAAATATTCACGAGATACATCAACTTCTGTACCAAAGCAGAATCGATAGTGACGCCTCTACTAGTACCAGGACGTAATAAACTGAACTCCCTCAGAGTTCCATGAAACAGCAGACTGTTTATTCCTAAGCGAGTCCGGGCACAGCACTCTCCTGTCGTCTGAAAAGGCTCATCGAACGAAATCTTACAGCGAACAACCAAGACATCTTGCAGAATCGATACGCCTCTTTTCTCACCAAATATTTCACTGCGTTTCAAGTTCAAAAAAATTCTCTCACCAAACATCACACGGGAATATCTCTGCGATTTCAATGGTGTCTCATCAGGGGTGAGGTACGAAAGTTCGAAGTCACAATAGTGACTTAAAATGTCAGGGTCCGTTTTAAGAAAACTAAGTCGGATGTAATATCCATTGAATTCATGCAACGGATTCAATTTCAATGCGAAAGATAAACAAGGATCTTGGGAAATATTGAAAGCAGGACTGAAGAGCGATTCAGCTGGTTCCGTCTCTTTCAACCACCAAAATGCGGCGTTTTCGATTTGCCATTTGGCAGTGAAATGCCATTTGTCACCTTCCATATTCGAATCTTTATGAATGCCCAGCAGAGAAAGATTGTGTGGAAGCACAGAGAAAGTCACTGTCTGGTCACTTCGGTAAAATCCCCTTCATGACGTGTACGCTTGAAGTAAAGAGAAACGCATGCGCAGTCTGTTTTAGAATGAGAGCAAAACTAAACTTTCCACCAAGGCCATTAAAAAGGGAATTTTCCCGCTGTTCAGTATGTTTATTTATCCGGTTTGGTAGCAAGCAAGTTTAACGATTCTTCATCTTCATCCTATGCGAATAGAAAAAATTTTCTACTTCCGCCGGGGACTTTAACCTACTCCCATAATCATGACAGTTGCATAAGTAGGATAAAGCAGACAGGATAAATGCCCAAGGCATCATTAAAAGGGTGCGCAAAATTGAAGAAAAAATTGACTGCATTTAAGGTAAGGTAAGGTAAGGCTACGTTCGAAATTAATTTTTTTTGAAACACATTTGAAAGTAGTTAGACTTTTGGATACTTAAAAAAAAATGAAGAAAAAAAAAACATTTGTTTAATCAAACTATATAAGTTAAGTTCCAAATGTTTTTTTTTTTTTGAGTGGGAAAAAGGTTTTTTTGAGGTTAAAAAGAGGTATGAAGCAAAAACCCTCTAGTTCTGAAGCTTAGCAAATGATTTTCTTAAAATTTTATAGATAGATATTATCCAATTCGATAAGAAAGATATCATCTGTTTCAATAAGACAGATATTATCTAGTTCGATAAGAAAGATATTATCTAGTTCAATAAAAAATATATTATCGAGTTCGATAAGAAATATATTATCGAGTTCGATAAGAAAGATATTATCTAGTTCGATAAGAAAGATATCATCTAGTTCGATAAGAATATTCAGAATATAAGATACAGATTTTCGTAATCTTTTATTTCCAATAATTGTATTATCGATTTTTAAAATTTCGTATAATGTATAAGGAGTAGGTCCAAATTCTTGAAGTGTGTGTGTGTGTTATAGAAATGATACCTGCTAATTTAAATATATCTTGAAAAATACCCCATGAAGATGGAATTTTTGTGAGAGCTAATCGTAAATTTCCGTTGGTAAATTAAACGAGAAACCAGTTTGTTAAACGCTTTTTCAAATATTTGATATCGCAGATTTAAAAAAATATATATTCTAAGCTGATTAAAAAAAATAAGCGCGTGAATTTATTATAATTGAATAAATCCGATGATATTGTTCACTAATATTTTTAATTTGTAATATTTCAGAAAATATTTATAAACACATTACAGTTGGTTCCTCTAACAAGTTTAATGTAATTTTGTCATTTTAACCAATTTTATATTAGTTACTGAGCCTATTTATTGTTTACTACGCTGAAAACAGAAATTTCTTAATTATTTTAAAAGAAAAATACTAATAATAAAGCAATATTTTTTGAATTAGGTTCTATGCATAATCAAAATGTAAATTAACTGAAAGTCCCTCATGCTCAAATTTTAAAAAGACGCTAAAAATGATTTTCTTAATAAGTGTTAATTAGTGAAGATAATTTTTTTCATTTAATTCCTACTATTAACTCACATTCCCATTATATTCATTCACTCTAGTTCAAAATTTTTTTTAAAAAAAACTTGTAGTGAATGGCACTTGACGTTATTGCGGTGTTTTCAAATATTAATTCATTTATTTGGTTAATTTTTTATTAATTAAGAACAAACTTTCCCGCCAAAAATCTTCATTTCTCCACCACCAAATAAGTAACGAATTCAGTTTGTTTTTCCCTCCACACTAAGGAGGTTAGGCTTAACATGTTTTCGGCCTATTTAATAAAGCACTTTGAAGTGCCTTATTTAAAATAAAACAGAATAAAGAAAAAAAATTCTAATCTGTATCGCGTTACCCCAACAGGCGTGGAAAATTCACACTTGCACAGTGTGCTGTAATTGTTGACAACAGTGTTTTCATTTTAATTGAAAGTTGAAAAAAGTATATGTATTATACTGTTGTAGCTATCAATACTGATGTAGATCAATATTTCGTAACTATTGTTCGCAATGGCTTAAATATTTTTTAAAAAAATTGTGACAAATTTTGATTTGTATTGGTAGAAGAAAAAGAATTCTGAGATACACCATCCTATGTTTTGGTTGTTGTTTCTTATTGCACCTGCCACGGACAAGCTCGCTGAGGTAGTCAGCGATTTAAGCCTAATCAGCGCCTCTTGTTTTCTAGTAGCGCCAACTCGGGACAAGAAAACGTCTTTTTATATTCACTCATCACATTTGTTTGTGCAGCCTCTTTCTACAGGGGGGGGGCAGGCACATTCACTCAACTCACAGAAGAACACCCATGCCTGAACAAGGGACTCGAGCCCAGGACACCCAGATAAGGGGAAAGACGCGTTACCCCCATGCCAGTATGCCCGCGGTGTTTTGATTTATGTGTAAAAACCACATTCCAGCAATTAATCACCAAAATTCCCATCTGTTAGATTCTTTTTCTATAATTGTTACAGACGGGGCCCGACTTAGCCTAATTGGGGCCCGGAACAAAACTTCTTTGGAGGCCTCCTTTTGCATTACTACTACAGTAATGAAGAACGTTCATTAAAGAAGGAAGCGTAAAATAAACTTACTATTCGATTTTGGGGGCCCTCTGATAAGGGGCCCAGGAGCAACTTCCACCTATAACCCTGTCCTAATCAGGCTGGTTATAGATCTAAAGTATGTGGTTAATAAAGCACCAATGTATTTATTAGAGAGTACAGTAGACTCCCGAGTATCCGGTCTATGTGACGGACAGGGCCTGACTAAGGCAGAGGCATACGGGACAGTTCCCCCGGGCTCCCACATAAGTTGGGGCCCTCAAATCGAATATGAATTTCATTCTATGTTTCCTTCTTTAATGAATGCTATTCATTACTAAATTATTAAAGCAGAGGGCACCTAAGAGAAGTTTTTGCCCGAGCCCCTACTTGGCTAAGTCGGACCCTAGTGACGGAAGGTTAGGCCGGATAATAAAAAAACTGGATAAGGCGGAGTTGTATGAATTCATTTCTTTGCTCACTGATACCAGAAGACAAAGTTTTTGCACCAAAACTCGCTGTTGCAGTACTGTTTCCATCCTTCTTATTGAGTACTAGGTTAAAATGGTCATTAGTGTGCCCCCGAGTTTGTCGCCAATATGGCAACCCAACACAAAGCTCTTGTAGTAACCCTAATGATGTTTTGTTTACTTCTTCCTACAATGATTGAGTTGTAGATCAGCTTCAACTCTTTTATGAAAACTGTTAAATTAAAAACAATAAAATAATATCAATTAAATATCTTATTTTTGATCTGTATTATAATTAAGATTTTTTGTATAGTTAATAAGAAGTTTCAATTATATTTTTAATGCGAATATAAAATATTTATTCCTTTACTCATTTTAATTGTCAGTATGCGATTTCACAAAATTGTCTGATTTATTTCTTTACGAAGTCGTCTGCTTTTTTTCTTTAAAAACCGTCTGCAATAGAATTATTCGCATTTCTCGTTCTTTAAAATTTCCTATTAAATCCATTCTTTTTGCATCTTTGTCTTTATCAATTATTTATTATTTACTGTTCATGTTATCCGCACATTCTTAATGTTCAATGTGTTAGCGAAGCTACTAGTTTCCCGCTCCCGGGCCTAGCGAAGCTACTAGTTTCCCGCTCCCGGGCCTAGCGAAGCCGTAGGATGTTTTTTTAAGTTAAAAAATTCTGCCCGGTGCCTTCAACAGATGCCGGAGGCATCTGATGAAGGCACCGGGTCTGAAAAAATAAATAAAAAGACAATGCTTATAAGTAAAAAAAAATCATTTATATTGCAAAAAGTCGTAACCGTAACTATTCCATAGAAGTGCTTGTTTACTTTGTCCGCCATCTTTATTGGCGACTTGGCATCCTTGGCGCGGCAAGGGGCACACTATACGTAACCTTTACCGAGTACTAAACTGTCAAATCATCTCAAGCCACGTGCAACGTGAGCGCAGCTGCTGCCCGGTATATCATAGAAGTAGTTGCTGGTAACGTGTCGAATTAAAATAGAAGGCTTTGCACTGGTTCATATTTACTGCAAACTTCAAGAATTTATTTGAAATAAAGTAAGTTAAATGATATAAACTGTTCACATTTTAAAATGCCGGCGTCTTGGCATAGGGATGATAACGCTTTTTCCAAATAGCACATAAAATTATTGATTATTTCTTGATTATGCAATAACTTATTTGATAGTGAAAATTGTTGCCTGGGTGAAGTGAATTGAAAACACAGGTTGTTTGTTATGTGGTTCATTTGTTAACATCAACAACAAAAGGCACATGATTACGCCATAATGTATCAGGCCTAGAGAACAACACATAAAATTTCTCGAGAGAGAACCGAGATCAATCTCCACCTAGTGCAAGAGTCAAATTCACTTGTGCTGGACAATATATATATATATATATAATGAAAATGCACATTTAAATAATTTGTTGAGAATAAATAGCAGAGTCGTTGCCGAAATCATGGAGAATACAGGTTGAATTTTCAGTTCTTTTTATTCCATCACGAGAGCAGGCATTATTTACAAGCGAAAGCAATGAGCACAATACAGAACGACATAACACGGAATTCACGAAAGCTAAGTGTATAAAAAAGGGACGGGAAAGCATTATCCCTGGTCTTAAATACCGAGACTTTGATAGGGATAAATATTTTTATAGAGCTTATAAACTTGGATTTCAGTGGGGATTTCCATGTTCTCACTGATAAAAGGTAAGGGAAACACAGGGATCTTATTATAAGTATTTTGTTTAGGTCAGCAATTTTCATCTCTCCCACGGAGTGTGAGAAAGTAACAGGCGTTTACTTTGGAAATTAATTAGGATTAAAATTAAGAGTTTAAAAATATCATTATATATATATATATATAT
>JAOUZG010035803.1:265571-289999 GCA_026289955.1 Argiope argentata
ATATATATATATATACTAACATCAGCAGTGATACCACGTGGTGTTTACATGATTGGCAGCTGATTCCGCCCAAGTAGACCACGTGATTAACTGAATTCTTAATAAAGCCTTTTTCGCATATTAGCATTCACAGAAAAAATAGCATGCCTACTAATGCTTCGATTTTGTATGCTTTTCTTTATTATGTGTGTATAAGTATATAGAGAAGACTTCATATCAATACAATGAACCATTTTTTTTATTTAATACTGTATGCAAACTCTGAAAATGTGGAAAATAACAATGAAAAGGGATTGAAAAAATTAAAGTAAACGTCTCTGAATTAAAAGTCAACAGCATCCTTCACGTTTTTCACTATATATTGTTTTATTAATTACCGTATACAAATGCGCAATACGAAAAAATATTCAGAAAAATTTCGGCAATCAAATGAAATAAATAAAAAAACTTTCTAAGAATTAACGACTTAAAGATTTTATGCGCCAGCGTCCTGCCAAAGAGGTAACAAATCTTCTTCATGATCTGGGCGTCCCGGTTCGGGCATGGTTGTTCTTCTGTGTTATATCTGTAAGGTGTATGAAGGTATCCTCCTGTAAAAAGGGTTTGTGCAAGCGACTATGATGAGTGTGTATCTAAGGCGTACTCTTTGCCTTAGCTGGCACTGCTTCAAAAACAAGAGACGCTCATCCGGCTTAAAATCACTTGACGGCCGTCACCGCGCTTGTCTATGGCAAGTGCCATTAGTAGCAACAACACATTTTAACACAAATTCTGAAATATCTAACCTAAATGCAGGACACATAAGCAAATGTTGCCAGTACAACGCCTTCCCTTCCTCATTTAATACGTTGAAAGAAAACTAGGCCGGATAATACAGAAGCCGGATAGTCACGAAACGGATATCCGAGATTGTAGTGTATGTGAGAAATTTTTTTGAGAGACTTCTCTCACTGCTTTATAAATCAAATATTTATTATTATAATTTCCACATTTTATATAATTCCATATATGTATTCCCATTTTATTCTTGATTGAAGAATAACGCTTCATAGTAACTTTATTATAAAAGAAATTCATTGATAAATGCATTGCAATGATGTGCAAGTGGATCTCTAGAATGGCATGGGTGTTCCATCTCTATCCAGAAATGCCCCGTGGTGAGATTCGTTCAACTGAGACATTGTTTCGAGCATTGAGGAGACGCTGTCCGCCACTTCTAGGTCAGCCCTGTTTGAGCCCATGTCCGTTTTCACCCATCCAGGACACATGTTCACAATCAGTATGCCTTGGTCCTGAATAGTCATGGCTGCCACTCTCATGGCCATGTTTAGCGCAGCCTAGGATTGAAATAAAGATGCTCGTTATGATTTAGTGCCGCAGTATTTTATTGTTTTATATTTTTTTCAATCTCTACTATATATATATATAATGTAAAGCATTTAATTTATTTGTTGAAAGCAGATAACAGAGTCGTGGCCGAAATCATGGAGAAGACAGGTTGAATTTTTAAGTTCGTTTTATTTCTTCACGGGAAGCAGGCATTATATACAAGCAAAAGCGAAGAGAACAACACGGAACGACACTGTGGTGAATGTTGTATAAGCCAGATAATATCGCTCGAGTCGAAGTCGCCTTTTGGCTTGACCGGTATGTTACTCGGTTACTAACCATTAGATTGGGAGTTCGGGCCTAGCGCAATCACACATACGCTAACAATGGTAACCCGGCGACCGATCTTGGAAAACACAACCTTCGCACGTAGTTTCGTTCAACTGTCGTAGCGCCCTCTATTTGCTACTTAAAGACCGAGAAGCGCATTAAATACGACAGTTGTTAACATCACCAACAAAACCTCATATGGGTATCGCTCGTCTAATCCACCGACTCACTGGTGGGAGAGTATGTGGTAAATTCTATGTAAGCCAGATAATATCGTTCGAGTCGAAGTCGACTTTTCGCTTGACCGGTATGTTATTCGGCTACTAACCATAAGATTGGGAGTTCGGGCCTATGCGCTATCCGCTATCACCGACAACACAAAACGGAATGGTGAAAAAACTGATTAAATTTCCATCCCTCTGAATATATATACCTTTAATTTTTAATAAAGATTTTTGACACATATCAATCACATGTACAGCTCGTGCAAGGGAATCATAGGGATCTTTCAATGGAATTTGCTTGGCTGGACAATTTGTATCCCTAATCTTAGAGTGTAGGAAAGTAGCCAGCTTTTAACTCTTTCAGAAATTTTACAATTAAATGTAAAAGTGGAATTTATTAACTGGAAAAAGTGGAATAGACCAGGAACAAGAGAATATCTTAGAATGAAGTTACTATGACTAACTTAAGTTGAAAATTAAGAATTTAATTTGAATTTAAATTGAGAGTTTAAAATATCATTACGTATATATATATATAGGGCGAGGATGAAATAATAGTAGGGAATTGAATAAAATAGGATTTTATGGTTTTTATGCACAAATTAAATCAAGATTGAATACTCTCTATCGAAGAGAAAGACTCAGAATGATTGTTTAATTTTTTTCATGAAACGACAATGATAAATACACATTCACAACATTATAATAGAATAACAGAAAACACAAATATTGTACCCGCTCTTATTATACTAATCATAACTGATAATGATGACGTCAGAAACAATGTTTTCTGAAGCCTTTTGGCGCTATGACTCAGTTCACTTAAAGCGACGGCGTATACTGCTCTTACATATATCTTAATATTATTCGAAAATTTCATATGTAAATTTTTTGAGTTCAACGTAACCTGTAGATAAATAGATGTTACTCTAATTCGGACTTTTTACTGAATCCCTTAAATACCCTTTAATATGAGTCTCTCCCTTCAATTCTTTTGTGTATTTATTTTTAACTAATCCTTTTTTTTTATCTTTTAATGGTCTTGGTGTAATAATGCTTCAATAATATTTTTGACATTGTAAGGCCACTGGCCAAAGAGGGTTGCTTTCAAACTACTCTGACTGCTACCAAGCTGACCTATCAGGAGCTTTTCTCCTTCAAAAAAATCTGCCATCACAAAAGACTGGCTGGTTCCTCCATCAAACAACTGGTACAAGGGGCCTAACCCAGGTTTCTTCCTTTCCATCTCAGGAGATAGGTCATCCCATACTTGCATTTCGCGACTTGCCAGCGGACACTTAAAATGTCTTAAGTTCTCTGGGCGAAAGAAATCCTTTCCCCTTTGTCCTAAATGTCAACACTTCCAGGCCACTCCCTCTCACATCCTTGAGTGCCTTGACCTCGGTGTAGGGGATATCTATTCATCTCCTTGGACAGTCACCGACCATCTCAGAATCAACGGTTTATTTGATCTGGTCTGACTCCGACAGACCATGATGGAGATAAGAAGAAGACATTGTAAGGCCAGCTTTGACAACCCTTCTCACTTCATATAGCAATCCTTCTTGCCGAACGCAGAGTGAGAAGAGTCGAGCGAGTGAGATGAGACGTCAGTCCGAGAGTGAAGAGACTGACGAAGTGAAAGTTGATGGGATAGTTTTGTGTGTCTTTCATATTTTATGTGTATTCTGTGTCCCGTATCTACATGTACATAAAAATTTGCGACTGAAATTGGATATTATCACTGTCTCTATCATTCACACTATGAAGTCTCGTTTAAAAAAGGGTTTTTACAGATATAATGTTCTTCACAAAATAATATTTAAAAAACTGTGTTAGTGGAACGCACCTTGCTTGTCCTGTAGCCCATGGCCGCTAACCATTCTCTTGGACTCTCTTCGGTCAGATTAGTGTTTGAGGCTCCGATCGACGAAATATTGACAACAGCAGCTTTTGAAACACTCACTTCTGCCTCTGGGTTTTGAGAAGATGCTTTTTGCAACAGAGGCAGCATTGCCTAAAAAAAATACAAGAAAATAATCATCTATATATTCTTTGGTTGGTATGCCCTTTTAATTTGATGGAAAGAGAGAATATGAAATAACAAACTGATAAGAAAATGATACTTTAAGAAATGGCTTGAATGCGGATGATTTTTAAAAGATGCTTTAAGACTCTGCTGTTCAAAAAAATATGACATACTTTGATGTCACAATTTTTTGAACAGAAGAATCCAAAGGGCTTTTTTTTTTTTTACATTTCCAAACAATTTTTTTCTGTGGTTTTGATACTTAACAATACCACCATGTTTTTTACAGGTAAATTCATCGTTAAAGTTTGGATCAGTAAACCTGAAGTTACAAAAGTAAATTAGACAGTTAAAAAAATAATGCTTTAAAAAATTTAATTTTTTTCATGATTGTTTGAACGTCAAATCATTAAGTTTAAATAAAAAAGATAAAAATGAAATCTGTTATGCATATTTCAATGTATCAAGTCAGAGCATAATTTCTTGAGCGGCCAAGCACTATGTGTTCGTGCAAGTTAAATTATACTTTTATTCATTGAAATAGTTTCATTGAATTAGTCATTTGACGATCCAAAAAACTTTATCTCGCATTTATTGTTAATATATTTGTCAAATTATATATATATGTGTGTGTGTGTTATTTTTTATTCATTTCATGTAATCACGTGTTCAAAATGACATTCTTCTAGGTTTTATTTGCTGTAGTTACTAACTATTTTTTTTAAAAAAAATCAGCGCTTCTGTACAGGTGATGGCAACGCGTTATTAAAAGCTGATTTTTGAGATGCTTGTGCAGGTAATAACATTTTTATTTTTCGCCTACGAATTTTTATTGACGCCACAAACAACAACATCATGATCTGGCATGATAAAAATTAATTATATTTATATTCTTTTGTGATTTTTCATATATAAAATTAACAATTTGCTTATCATTTCTATGTTTGAAGAGAAAACTTTATTTAACAAATTCTATCAAAAACAGCTTTAAAAAATACTTTTAAACATCGTTTGATTGTTTTTTTGGCTCAAAAATCATTTTTAACTAAACTGTATTAAAAACTTTTTGAAGAAAATGGTAGATAGATAAATTTTTAAAACATTATTATCCTTGTTAATTTTAAAACTAAAAAATTAAGAAAATGAAGAATATAATTTTTCAACAAAAATCAATTATGATTTAAACAAAAAAATGGTTAAAAGATATTAAATGAGCCTAATTAAAAGCCAACTGACTTTAAAAAATTAAAAACGTATTTGGATGGTGATTTTTAAATTAAAAAAACTATGAATGAACATCATTTCTACAGAAGCTAATCGGTGGATTCCTGAAAAATATTTCTTGCTTTTATTTTAATTCTACCAAAAATCAACTAACAAATTTACTAAAAACAGTTTTTAAAATTACTCAGGATAGTTAGAATTAATTTAGATACTTAAGCTTTTTTAAAAAAATTTATATTTAATTATTACAAATATCATGAAATCTTGAAATAAATTTTTTTATCGAATTCCCTATTGAGTGGCAGTATTCATCAATAAATTAAATTAACTAATGAAAAAATTAATTAATTAACAATTACATTAATAAAGTTCTGTATATACTGAAATAATGTACTGTTCTCGAAAACTCATTCGTGTAAGAAATTCCAAAACTATGGGACATTATGAATTCTCTGAAAGTTGAATGCAAAATTAATCTTTTCAAAATCTGAAACAAGTTAATTTTAAAAAAGAAAATGAAATCTTCCATCGTAAATTTCAAGTTATGTCAGACCATTATTATTTTTAAGCCATTATTCATCTTAAGTCATTAACCAATTTAAACCGGTTTGGTACAATCGCGACACTTTGCTAGGAATAAGCTAATGTAGAATCCTATATGTTAATGAAATCCGGCCTGATGACCTTCTCAAGGGTCACCATCAGGTAGGAATTCCAAAAAGAGGGAATTTTTTTTTAATAAACGGATTTGACTATTGTCTAAAAAAGAAAATCCGCCATGACCCGAAAAATTTCCAAACTCAAAGTCGAAGAGAAGCATCAAATTTACTGAATCACAGAAAAAACGAATTAAGAGACACGCAATAATAAACTAAAGCATAAATTCAACAAACAATAATCTCTTTTTCATAAAGGTGTAAAAAACAATGAACTCGGCTTTCTTCACTATTATATAAAACACAAAACGCTTATAAGGGGAACTCGAAAAATAAAAAACCTGAGAATTTTTTCGAAGCGTTCAAGGCAACAATAAAATTATATATAGTAGTATATAGTGCATAGTAGTATAGAATATATATAGTATATAGTATTGTATCCATCGTTACAAATTTGTTTGGTGATCAGGTAAACACCTTTATTAACTAGTATATAAGAAAGTATTTGAGAGATCACACCTTATGACACGGCTTATTTATAAGAAATTTTTATAATTAATACTATGCACAATTCGGGATACTAAACTGAAGCCCAGGACAAATCTGAAATAAGGATTTAAAAGTCTGGACAATCTAGGACAATCCGAGGAGTCTATTTAAATGAGAATTGCTTACTTTCAAAACAGCGATGGGTCCTATAGTATTGGTGGCAAAATGAAACAATAAATTTTCCTCTGTTATCTCAGAGAAACCCTGGTACTCTATTGCACCTGCGTTGTTAATAAGAAGATTTAGACCTTGATCGCCGACTTTGTCCTTGACGATTTCAAAAGCGGACTTTATGTCATCGGCCTCAGTCACATCTGCAAAAAGAAAAAAAAAGAGATTTGAACCTCTATTCTGAAACACCGCAGTGTATCATAATGTAATAAGATTGATTCTCTTTTTTTTATCATGTCAGAACATGATGTTTTTTGAGATGAGGCTTTTGGCGTCAACAGAAATTCATAAGCGAAAAATAAAAATTTTATTACCTGCACGAGCATCTCAAAATATCAGTTCATAATAAAATTTTGCCATTGCATTTAAGAAAGCCCTAAATTAAAAAATAGTTTAATGACTACAGCAAAAAAACCCTAGGAAAAATGTCATTTTGAGCACGCGATTATATGAAATGAAATAAGTAGGAAACGGGATATTTTTTTAACAATAAATGCGAGACAAAGATTTTTTGGATCGTTTGCAATACTAAAGTGACTCGTTCAATGAAACGATTAAAATGAATAAAAATATCACTTAACTTGCACGAGCACGTGGTGCTTGGCCGTTCAAGAAATTATGTTCTGACATGATACCTTGAAATATGCAGAGCAGATTTCATTTCAATATTTTCATTAGTTTTGAAAATGAGCTCGTAATTACAAGATAGCAATAATATGCACTCAAAAACTTATTTAATATCACCTCAAAGCATGTGACTATAAATTCTGGAATTAAGAATTAAAAATTTTAAAATAGAATGATGAATGTTTTTAAAAATTTATCATAATCGTAGGAAAGTATTTTGCTGAAATAAAACTAATATTTCTCAAAAGTGAATTTTGTGAATATTATAATAGTGTGAAAATGATTTTTGTGCAATTATCTGTATCGCGGTAACTAATAAAAAAAGTTAACATTTCGATAATCTTTTAAATAAAAATATAAGTAAAATTGTAAAATATTCTTTCTTTCTGAAAAGATTCTATCCAAGAATTATCTACTAGCGTATTATTTACTGAAAATTGCTGAAATTGTTTTTAAAAAATTTTTATCGAAACTTAGTTTACCTAACTTCAACAATAAAACAGTTGAATTTGTTGAATGATGATTAAAATTATACATGCCGAAATTACATAAAGCATCCAGTATTATTACCATATCGAAACACACTGAATGGAATAAAAGAAGTATTTTTTTATCAATAAAGAAGGCAGTTTATTCAAATTTGAAATATCAAACAATTGACTTCCTTTTATTAACTTATTCAGAGTCAATAGAATGCTGATTAATTATCGTCTGACATTCCAAAACTCTAGAAATCTTTTTCTCTGCTAAATAATAAAGATAAATGTGTAAGTTGGCATTTTACAATCCAAACAAATTCATCTATAGCTATCAGGTTTAGTATGTCGTTTGGAGTAAATTTTAATTAAATTTAAGCTGATTTTTTTCTTTTTTCATTTAAAATATTACCGCATTAAACGATTTTTTTTAATTAATCTTTTTTAAAATTTTTCTTTTGAATGATGTGAATTTATTTGTCATAAATTGATTTTTTCTAAATTAATTTTATTTGATATTTTTATGTACAGTGTCTCACAAAAGTGATGGGGCACGAAAAATGTAAAAAATAATTAAAGGAAAATGTAATAAAATAACTAAATAAACATGTACAAATTTTTTTGTGGGTGTATTTCATACTTAAATTTTGTAACAATTAATACATAACATACATTTTGTCAAAATATTAAAATATTAATTTAATAAAAATATAATTGTTTAGAACGGAGCAAAAATTAGCTCACATAAGTGATGGGACACCATTAGATATGCAACAAAAATCGTCTGAAATAAGCAATAAAAAATGGGGGGAGGGGGGTATTTTGACTCAAAAGCAATTGGCAATAATTTATAAAATCGTCTGCAGTACTTCTCTCCAGATTGCTTTGGAATTTTTGTGTTTTTTAGCTCTGTGCAGCCATGAATGCTAAACGAAAAGAAACTTCCTCTGAAATTCGAAAAATAATTATTAATTTGCATATTGAACGTGGAAAATCTATTAGAGAAATTGCTAAAACAGTTAATTTGAGTCATTCAACAGTTTTCAACATCATTAAACGATATAAAAAGAATCATATGATTCAGGATTAAAGAAGACCTGGCTGACCATCAAAGCTATCTAATGGATTAAAGCGAATTATCTTTCGAATTATTAAAAAAAATCCAAGAATGAGTGCTCCTAAAATTGCTGCTGATTTACAAGCATTATATGGAGTAATTGTTAATCCAGAGACTATTAGAAGAGTAATTCTATCGGCTGGATATCACGGTAGAGTAGCCAGGAAAAAATTCTTCGTAAGTGAAAAGAATCGAAAACTCAGACTGGCATTCGCAAAATCCTACATAAATAAGAATTCTGATTTCTGGAATAAAGTTATATTTGCTGATGAGAGTAAATTTAATATATTTGGTTCTGATGGTAGAATCTTGGTGTTGAGAAAACCCAGGGAAGAATTTCGTAAAGAGAACTTGGTGCCAACAGTAAAACATGTTGGAGGAGGAGTTATGGTATGGGGATGTATGTCGTCCGCTGGAGTCGGTAATCTTGTTTTTATTGACAGTATAATGGATCAGTACAAGTATATCGACATTTTACAGCAAAATTTGAAATCTTCAGCACGAAAATTGAACCTTCATAACGATTTTAAATTCTACCAGGATAATGATCTCAAGCACACTGCTTTGAACGTTAGACTCTGGCTGCTGTATAACTGTTCTGAAATAATAAAAACACCACCACAATCTCCTGACTTAAATCCCATAGAGAATATTTGGCAAGAATTGGAATCAAGAATTCGCAAACACACCATTTCTTCAAAACAACAATTAAAATCGGTGCTTCAAGAAGAATGGGGTAAAATCACTCCAGAAATCACAGAAAAATTAGTCAAATCCATCCCAAGAAGATTAAATCATGTTTTAAAAGTAAAAGGAAATGCAACAAAATATTAAAACCTTTTAAAAAGTAAAATTTTTGGATAAATATTTGATGAAAAAGTATGTGTCCCATCAGTTATGTGAGCCATTTTTTTGCTCCTTTCTAAATGACTGTATAATTTATTAAATTTATTTTAATATTTTGACAAAATGTATGTTATGTATTAATTGCTACAAAATTTAAGCATGAAATACACGCACAAAAATTTGTACATGATTATTTATTTATTTTATTACATTTTCCTTTTGTAAAACACAAGTGTCCCATCACTTTTGTGAGACACTGTA
Source organism: Argiope argentata (assembly GCA_026289955.1). Lineage (NCBI taxonomy): Eukaryota > Metazoa > Arthropoda > Arachnida > Araneae > Araneidae > Argiope > Argiope argentata. The sequence goes on from JAOUZG010035803.1 coordinate 275,411, forward strand.
TATTTTCTACTGCAGTTCTGTTTTCCAGGACGAAATCGAAATTTTTATCATTTTTTTATTAATATTACATCATTTTTCATTTCTTTCATTACTGAAAGATAAGATATGAGGCATAATTTTTTAAATTTTTCTTTTGAATGATGTGAATTTATTTGTCATAAATTGATTTTTTCTAAATTAACTTTCATGATATTTTTATATATTTTTTTTTACTGTAATTCTGTTTTCCAGGATGAAATCGAAATTTTTATCATTTTTTTATTAATATTACATCATTTTTCATTTTTTTTCATTACTGACAGATAAGATATGAGGCATAACGAACAGATTTCTATTTAAAATTATGAGTAAAATTATTGAATACTGCGGCATTTGGAGAACTTTAACTTTAGAAATAATCAATGATGAGCTTTTTTTTAATTTGCACTTTATTTATTTATTTATTAAATATTTTATTATTTGAATCATGCAATATATTTCATAAATGAAGTTTAATAATGAATTATTCTTCTTTCTATTCCTATATTTTAATGAACCGGCTTTGATTTAGTAAACATATTATTAGATTAAATAAAGTTTAATCGTTCACGACTTAAAATTAAACTTATTTAATTTATTAATGTCAGAAAATTTGATAGTCGTATAGCAGAATATACATAAGTTTATAATGCTCCTGAAATATTATGAGTTACAAGGCTATAAAAATTTAAAGCAAGAAATTTTTCCGAGCACAACACAAAAAGTCAATTTCAGTTTCAATTTTTGTGTGTCCTCAATTGCAATTTAATTTTCATTAAAAAAAATAAGCGTTAAAATGAATGAATAAAAGTGGAGGAAAAAGAACTTAACTATTATTTTTTCAAACTCAGTGCTATGATTTATAAAGATTCTTCTGTGCAGTAAAAATATTTCTCTCCTTGGGTGTTTAAAGCACTATTAAATTAATAACATTGAATTTAGTTTAATAAAATAAATAAATTATATGTATTCTCACCCATTTTGATGATGATGATTTCTGAATTCCTCGAGAACTTTTTGATATGTTCAAGAGCCTGAAACAGAAAAAAATGAATGAATTTTTAACAAATACCTATTATTCTAGAAATCAGACCATTGTCAAGTCGATAATTTATTATAGAGAAATTATATTTTATCATAATTATTTAAATTTGTGATTGCAAATTGTTCTAATTTTTTGGACAATCTGTATGGTGTTATGAATCTGTACATAATGGTAAGGAGAAATTATTTTCTACTTTTTAGTTCATTTTAGAAACGTGATAAATTAAAGGAATTTTTTTTGTTTAAATGATTATCACTTTAGTTTTATATGTTTGAAGTAGTGTGATCTATTTTAAATTATTTTCCCGCTGAAGTTAAGGATTTGGCATGTTGCCATCTGTCTATAAAGAAAGTTTTTAATTGATTCGAAATTTTTTAACGAACACACAAACTAACAGACAAACAAGAAGGTGATTTAATATTTATTACCATCAGCTCTGAATTATTCTGTTTAAAATCGTTAGTTCAGCGGGGACTTAGAGCCGGGATAGTCTGGCTGTTAGGGCGTTGGATTTTGCCCTTGGACTGCGGGTTCGAACCCGCCAGCTGAAGACTCTTTGTGTGTGAGAGAGAGTGTGATAGCTGGTGCGTATTGAATCTGACATGGCCACGAAGTCCTCCATGTCTAGAGAAATACCTCAAGAGTTACTGGGTCAGTGGTGATCGTTTTTTGTTCCAGATCTAAATTGTGGATAATTGAATGAAATGCATGAATAAAGTCCACCCCGTAAAATTTGTTTCTGACGAGGGTGAGTAAGAAGTCAGACTTCTGCTTTCGGTTGGTCAGGGGTCCATACTGTAAAGACTTGATCCTGGTCGATCAAATAAAATGGTAGCGTTTTAAACACAAAGGTTTTATTTACATCTTTATACAATAACAACAACAACAACACGTCCTCTAAGTTAAATGCTGGAAAATATTTACAACTGGATTGTCAGTCCGACATCTAATACCGCGACTCACAGGCTGGCCCGCGTATCCGGCTACGGAGTGTAGCTCCAGAGATCTACGGATTACTTCCGGTAGATCTTTTCAATAAACTCGAGATCACGTGGTATCTCTTCAGCTCTGCTCACAGCTCGTCTCGTTGTCGTATCAGCTCTCTTCCAGTCTCTCGCCAGATCAGCTGGTCCCGTCTACTCCGATCAGCTTGTCTCCTCTCTCGCTCAACTTCTCGACTGTACATTTTAACAGTGATGAAGGTCCACCTCTCAGGCTAGCATTGGAGCGCTGGAGATTCCGATTGTCCAATCATTCTTCAGTAATACTCCCAATGGCGCGCCATCATGTCGTGGGGAGATTCTTGAAACAACCACCCCTTAACAGAACCATCACAATACACAAATGTTCGCATCTGGAGGTTTTAGCTCTTCTTTCCTCAATGGGTCGTAAAGCGCCTATGCTGTTCATTATTGGACCTTATCCCAGCTTGGGTGGTCCATAGAAGAAATTGCCCCATCTGGTGTTTCGACACGGTTTGCTTCTTCAATGGGTCTTCAGCACGTGTGTTCCATTATTTGTCTCCATTCGAGTCTGAAGGGCGATACTAAAAGGGAGAAACACGATGCGCAGCAAAGGATTAATAGACTCACCGCTGACTAAGAGTAGCATTGTTCGAACATGTGCCTTTTCCAACAGGAGACCAGGTGACGACTTCTTTACAATACCCTCAGAAGCTCCCCCCAGGGGGGCACTTCGTAATTGGGAATGAGATGCTTCCAGTATGGTGGTTGGATCTCTATAACCCAGTGGGTACACTAATATGTAGGGGTTAGGCTCCTCCCATCGATGACGAGACGTACTTTCTTCGGGAAGGGTTGTACCTTGGCCGGTGATGGCTATTAGGACTCAACCACAATTCCCGCAAATTACTGTTGAGGCGGTCCGGTCATTTAGTGCTTATGGTTAATCCATGTGCCTTCGTGGCGGATCGGAGAATCTGTTCTATGAATTACCCTTGGAAGCTACTGCACCCTCTTTCCGTTGTAAAGCGGAACACCAGAACAACAACAATAATAACAACGGGGAACTTAATTTAAAATTAATTGCAAATTGTTCATCAAGCTGACAAAGAGACAAAGCTGGAAATCAAGCTATGAAAACGTGTTAAAATAACGTCTTTGGACTAAGGTCACTTGATTAATGCATTACTGTTGCAATTCCTACGATATGAGAAATTAAGTTGATTAACAACAGTGGCGGATTTGGAGTTTCTGAAGCCCGAGGCGCAATTCAATTTGACGACCCCTCCCTTCCATTTATATTTATAGTATGCACTTTTTTATATATACTTTTCACTCTGTTAAGCTCTGTATCCGATTTTTTGTATAAAAAAAAGAGAGGGTGGACCTAGGCACATAAAATTGAAAATTAAAATCGATTTTTTTCATTCTACTTGGCAGTATTTAAAAGGATAATGAAGTTCTGGGTGTGTTAAGAATATTCTTAAAAAAAATAGCTATTTTGTACCATAGTTGCGCAATATTTTTCAGAGATACATCCTAAAATTTCATTATACACTAAATCAATTACTATAGAATGGAGCTGTTTTTCTCTTTTGGGAATAAAGATATTTTGGTTTTGTTTTAAAACGTTATCAGAATCAGCTAATATTTTATTTTTATTTTCTTTGATTGAGATAGATGAACCGGGAATGGTAATAAAAGAGTGTAAAAATGAAAGGTTTTATTATAAAAATCTTCTTTTTCAAAATTTAAATTATTATTATTTTAGAACTAAATTTTGAGGCCCCTTAATTTATGAGGCCCGAGGCGCGCGCCTCATGCGCCTGTTTGGAAATCCGCCTCTGATTAACAATACTTTTCTTAGTAATCGGTGCCTGAATTTCATTCATTACTTAATGCAATAATCTATAAATACTTTAATCTTCACTTACCTTTATAGTGTTTATATTTCTATACGTTGCAAAGATATATCTTGGCGGATGTTGCAAGTTAACCAACTGTTGCACGAATTCTAAACCTATTCCACGGTTAGCTCCTGTTACCAAAACACTTTTCACATCCATTAGATAAATCTATTGCATAGGAGAGTGTTGATTCGACAATAAATTTCTTCCTCATCGAGATTCTTATTTAGTAGAGGAGATTTTTATGGGAATAGTTTGTACTTTAGGATAATGAAATGCAGAAATACTTGTTGTTAGGCTCTTTACTGAGAATGAGTCAACGAATTCCTTAATTTGTATTTAAAAAAAATCCTAATTAAATATGATCCTTCTGCTTTGAACGTATTGTTCTCTAATAGAAAACGATTGAGTCCTTATTTAATGAACTGTTGACATCAAAGGAAAAGTCTTAATTACTCAGAAAATGAATGTTGCATTTGTTATGATGCGGAAATTTCCATTTGTCACAAACGAAGAGTCAGTCAGGAAAATTTGTATCTTGTTAGTAAGAATTAAAAACAATTAACCTCCTTTGAAGAGTAACTTATTCGCCTGGATTATTCGCCCTTTTTAAGTTATTGAAAGGTTAAGATTTAGGAATGTATTCTTTAAAAACTTCACTTTGTAATTTGAAACGACTGAAAGATATGAGTTTAACTAACTAATTCAATTGGTTAGGGTTAAGGATTGGGTTTAATAAAAAAATAGAGGGTGTTCTAAAGTTAACGCAAGATTTGAATTTGCAACCATTCGTATAGCAAAGTATTGGCAAACCTATTAAAAATCATTCGACAAATGATAGTTCAGGGTTAGAAAAATGGAATGTTATATGATTAAGCTAAGTGTTTTCATTGCTAAACGATATTTCAAAAATAATGAAAGTCTGGCGGCTACAGATTTTAAAAAAAGAGTTCTCTTCCGATAGAGTGATTTAAAACCAATAGATTTCTTCTTATGGTGTTATTTTAGTCAAAAGTCTATACCAACAAGACCACAAGCACGTGCGCATTGAAGAAATAATTCAACGCTACATCAAAGAAATTCAGCCACATTTATGAAACATAGCATGGAACATTTCGACGAAACAGTGCGCATGTACAAGCACAAGCGAAGCCATGGAGCCAATTTTAGGCACTTACGTATTATACCGTCTTCGATATAATCGATATCTATCTCAACGATCGTCAACGGTTTAGTAACTCATTGGTGACGGATTTAAATTTGGCGAAAAGGATCCACGGATTACACCATTTCCGGATTGCCATAATTGGTGGTTTAGCAGCTTATTGGCGACGACTTCAAATTTGGTGATAAAGTTGGGAAGTCTATTACGCAAGTACACACTTTTTCTAAGTTATCCCATATATAACCGTATTCTGCATATTTTACGTTTAGATAAAAATACAGGGTGTTCATTAATTATTGTCGGGGTGTTTCAGAACGTCATGACTTTCGAATAAAAAATATTACGCAAAAACCGATTACGTATTCGTAAATTACAACTCAAAGAATTTTACGTGACAACAATACGACCTTAGCGCATTCGTAGTCTGGGTAATTATGACATCCTGAATAAAAATTGCGACCGGGCAAGAAAAAGCAATGTGTGTATTGTGGTTTTTCGAAACTAAATCAGTCATAACTACTCAACGTCGCTTCAGGACCTCGTACATAAAAGATCCTCCTTCAAATATTGACATTTGATTGTTAATCTTAAACAATCTTAAACCGAAAAATATTAATAAAGTATATCTAAACCATGTGTTTCTAAAAATTTCTCCCGAACGTATTCAGATACCTTAAGAAATGCATTTAAAAAACCTTTTACATTCTCCTTGGTACGAATAGAAAAATGAATTCTGTTTAATCAGTTTACTGAAAATTAGAAAGGGTATACTGTTACGTTTTTAGCGTAGCGGGTTCGGACTGAATGGACTTTACTTGAGGACAGCACAAGCAAATTTAATTACAGCTATTTACAGGATGACTCGTTAAAGGAAAACTTCAGATAAACACAATCCAGTTATCAACAGACACTTACAGCATAAATACAAGCTTTACGCACAATAAACACAGACTACGAAACGGATATCGTATGGCACAGCAGACAGTAAATCACAGCGAGCTCAATTATACTAGTTAACAGCAAATGTAGACAGCGCTCATTAATAAAAAGCGAAAAAAGTAATTATCTCTCTCAACCAGTTGCTTCTCCTCCGAGAGGAACTGTTAAATACTGTAACCCGTCCCTTATATAGCTGAGCGGGCGAGGGCTCAGGAACAACGTGACGCACTGTGAACGATCTGGGGACTACCAGAATATTCCCCTCGCCAAATAAATTCAGCTGGCACGAAGCTCCTTGTCAACCGTCGCCAATGCTTTCTCCTTCGGTGCACTTCCATTGCGCTCGCCCGCTTGCAACAATATATTACAAAATAAAACCATAAGTGAACACTACTACAGAGTTAGCGATTAACAGAAACACCGATTGAATGCTTTAATGTTGAAATCTAGAGAAAAAGGGATAGTTAAATATAATTTACAAGATGAGTAAAAAAACTGAAGTTACAATACGGTGAAATTTAGAATGTGGATTGAGCGCTATAATGTCATGGGATTGGTCTCCACAAGAAAGTTTCATGCACATGAAGTTATATCAAAGTGATTTATCTGATGTTAAGAATAGTGAATATTTCTGATGTACCGACTGATCGCCTGAGGTAATTAGTATCTATACTACTATTATAAATGTGAAAGGGCCGGGATGGCCTGATTGGTAGATCGTTGGACTCGTACTCCTTAGGTTACGGGTTTGAAGCTCACCGGCCAAAAGATTCCCCGAGTGCGTGACGACTAGCGCTCGTTAAATCTGTTCGTGGTCGCGAAGTTCTCCTTATCAAGAGTAATATCACTGGGGTTACTGGGTCAGAGGTGATCGTTCTCTGTTCCTGGTCTGAATTACGATCTGAGATATATGAATGACTTCGCATGAATGTAGTCCGCTCTCTAAAAAGGGTTGTGACGTGTGTGTAGCTAAGTCGTACTCTTGGCCCTCGATGGTGCTACTTGTAAAACAAAGAGATACATTTCTTAGGTTTCAAATCTACTGATCGTATCAGCGGAAGCTTGTCCACGGCAAGTGCAATTAGTCACAACACCACACATAAATGTGAAAGTTTGGATGGATGGATGATGTTAGTTGATCATACCAGAACAGCTGAACGAAATTGGATGAAAATTAGCACAGAAATAAATTATACTCTAGAATAGGTCATAGGCTACTACTTATTCCGATTTATCGAGTTTTTAATTTTTTATTTATTAAAAACTAACCTTCTCGCCAAAAATCGTCTTTGACCCACCTTCAAATGAGTAAGGTTTAACATGTTTTCGACCGGTTATTTCAAACGATTCTGCTCATTTTCTTAGTGTTTGAGGCATTTAAAATTAAACATTCGATCTTTCGGATTGATTCTGAAGTACTTTTGAATTAAAGGTACTTTTCTGTTTGCCGGATGCAGCGTGAAATATCGCCAAAGAAATGTGGTGAAATTCTACATTATCTGGCGATTTCTCACTTGCGCCCAGTTAACGGAAAAGTGCCAAAATAAAACATAATAAAGGAAATGAAAAAATTTCTAATTCTTATTACCAAAACTGACATAGAAAATTCACGCATTTGCGTTGCACCAATTGGCATTGAATTGACATGCACGGTATGTTCTTGACTTGATTTTGTTTTGGTCAGACTAATCAGCATAATGATTCTCAATAATTGATTTGTTGTTTTGTTTTATTTCAGATATACACAGTAAATAAATTGATTTTGGGTTAGTTGCGTGGGTTAAGCTTTAATATACAACCATTTGTTGCTTTTTGAGGTTGGTAATTTTTTGATTACACTTTGTTTAGGTTTACACTGCCGTAATTTTTTTAATGTTATTGTAATTCGATGTTTTCTTTTCACATGATTTTTTCCTGGTGTACGTATTCCTTTCCCCCTGCTTTCATTACTTTCGATTAATTTTTTATGCTGGCATGAAACAAGTCAAAAAAACTTGTTTAAAATTTGATTGAATTAATTGAAAATAATAGTATTGCTGAAAGGCCATTCACTTGAAATAATTTAGTTTCTATTATTGTAAAATCATCGATTAAACGAACATATTTCAGTTTAATGAGTTGTTTAATATCAAGGACAATCATAAACAGCTATTTTGAACTGTTAGAATGTATATCTGATTAACCGGCCCGACAACATTGGCGGGAATTAAGGTTGAGTTCCATAGGCTATCATTTGTCACAGTATAATCCGTCCCATAGTAGTGTAATGACTTGATCCTGGTCGATGAAATAAACGGGTAGCGTTTAAACACAAATTTTTTATTTAGAGCTTATATACAATAAAAAACAACTCGTCCTCGTCTAGGTTAATATGATAGGAAATATTTACGTCTGGGTTAACAGTTCCACGACTAATTTAAAGAAACTAACAGGCTGTTAGCGTATCCGGCTACTGCAGGTAGCTCAAGATATAGACGGATTTACTTCCGGTAGATCTTTAATAAAGAAACTCGAGATCACGTGGAATCTCTTCAGCTGTCCAGCTCGTTAGATCTCAGCTCTTCTCGTATCGTCCTCTTCCTTTCAAAATCCTCCATTTTAACCTCGGTCAAACTCCACCCCTCGTTTTTGCATTGGTGCGCTGGCGATGCCGATCATCCAATAATTCTTCAGAATTATTTTCAATGGTCAGCAGTTGGCCGTGGGAATATTTGCTAATCATCCACCCTATCAGCGAACCCTCCACAATAGGGAAATATTCACGTCTGGAGGTTCCAGTACTTCTTTCTTCAGAGGGCCGTAAACGCATGTGTGGTTCATTATCCGGATTCTATTTAAATCCAGATGGTTCCATAGGGAAATATTTGCATCTGGAGGTTCCGACATGATTTCTCTCTTCAGTGGACCGTAAAACGCATGTGTGGTCTATTATCTGAACTGAGTTCAAGTCCAGAGGGTAACATCAAAGGGGGAGAATCACAAAGCCGCAATAATGGAAATAATTATTTCACTGCTGGCCAGATATAATAATATTCAAACATGTGTCTCTTCGAAAGGGAGAGAAGTTTTACAACTTCTTTACAGCAGACACGCCCCGTCATAGTTAGAGGAATAGTTGCCCCCACACCATTTCTATTTCCACCAGGGTGGTGAGAACTAAGCGTCTCATTCTCATCTCTGAGATTCCTCCGTGTGGGATGCCACCAAAAACATTTAATACTAGAATTAACACACATAAAAAACACATTTGATTTTTTAAATCAGCAATTTAATCAAACTCTAATTAATTACAATCACCAATAAAATTCTCCATTTAGCTATTTTAAAAAGTAATTGGCGTTTTTACACAACATGCAGGCTTTACAAGTCGCCGCTTTAAAAGGGAATTGGTGTTCCGTCACTTTCAATGAGGGCCCCGGCGTGCGATTCGTCGAGTTTGCTCATCATATCGAGTAGTCCTCGGACTCCATCTGGGACTTCCAGAGGAGCATCTTTCTTTCCCATGTCCGTCTTCAGCCATCCCGGGTGGATGCAGGCTACCAAGATGCCCTTGTCCTTCACTTTAATGGAGATGATCCGCATGGCCATGTTCATGGCCGTCTACAGAGAGAGAAAAATAAAGTAATATTAAAAACGAAATTGTTGATGAAACAGAATTGGTGAATTGGTAAAAATTGGTTCTTCTCATATCTTTCTGTTGCATGCTTTAATAAAGGCATTATCCCCTCCCCCCCCAAAAAAAAAACATTACATCGCATTGACGTACAATAGTGACTTTTGTACGTCAAGAATGCCGCAATTTTGCTGAATCTATGGCGTTATCCCTTGGCGAGTTATTTAATGATTAATCCTTGGCATGCTGTTAATAGTATCCAAAAATCGAATTAGTGTTTGAGACCTATTTTTCTCAACTAAGTGAAACAAAAAATTGGTGCAGAACTAAATTTGCAGTCAAAAATTCTCATGCCAAATGTGATATATGTAGGATATCCCACAGAGATATTTTATTTAACCATCATCTGCCTTCATTTTGTTTTGTCAAAACCTTATGATAAATGTAATTCAAAGCAAGAGTTGTAAAAGGTTAGATCATTTCCCAGAGGACGATCATTTTAATTAGTTTAGCACTCCAGAACAACGCCATCTATCGAGCTTTTGAAAAACTGTACCAATTGATAATGAGGCAGAGGCCCTACTAACATCCGTAAAGTAAAGATGTCTGCCTTCACGCTTCAGCAATTCCCGCAAAGCTACGCGGTAATATGTTTTCAGTCGTAATGTTTCCCAACGTTTAACGTCCTCCTAGAGGAAATAATCTAGCTTTCTATTTATCTAATATCTCCATATTTTAACTATTTTTAATATTTTCCTGTAAATATTCCCCTTTAACTCTAAATAAATTCTTTTAATTTTTTAAAGAAGTCTCTTCCTGCTTCGGTTGCATTATTTTAATCTTGGTTTAGAAACTAACCCGTAAATATTAAAAAAACCCTAGATATCACGCCACTAAAATCCCTCTATCTGAAGAGTCTAATTTTTGGAAGATTTATTTAGACTCCCACATTTATAACGTTTTTTAGAAAAATGATTTCTTTTACTTATTTTTGAAAGTACAGATCGACAGAGAGTCAAACCCAGTTGCATTTAGTTTAACATTTGTCAGATGTCTAAGCTACAAATACCGTTGTTGTGAATAACACTTCCCATGGACAAGCTTGTTTAGGCAGTCAGAGATTTAAGCCGAAAGGAGCGTCTCTTGTTTTTGAAATAGCGTCAACTCGGGACGAGAGTACAACTTAGCTTACTCACTCTTCACAATCGCTTGCACAGCCCTTTTTACAGGGAGGGGGCACATTCATACACCTTGCAGATAGAATACAGATGAACTACCATGCCCGAACCGGAGACGCCGGTCAGGGAAGACGGTCTACCTCTATGCCCGGACGTCGGCAAACTACAGATGTTAAATCAGTGTACTGAATCTTATCTATCTAGCTGTCTTCGCTTTATTGTTATCGTGTTAATTATATTCAAACAGGGGGAAGGGCTTTCTTTGGACGGAATTGACTCAAAATTTCATAGAAATCTGTTGTTGTTGTTGTTACTTATAGCACTTGCCATGGACAAGCCCCGCTGATACATCAGCAGAATTTTTTTAAGCCGGAAATATACGTCTCTTGTTTTTTTTACAAGTAGCGCCATCTAGGGCCAAGAGTACGACTTAACTACACACACGTCACAACCCTTTTTAGGGGGCGGAATACATTCACGCAAATCATTCATTCATCTCAGATCGTAATTTAGACCTGGAACAGGGAACGATCACCCCTGGCCCAGTACCCCCAGTGATATTACTCTCGATATGGAGGACTTTGCGACCACGAACAGATTTAACGAGCGCCAGTCGCCATTACACTCGATAGAAATCTGTAAATTTAATTAAAAACCCGCAGACCAAATGACAATCTTAGAAATCAAATCGTTTTTGTCTTTTTGAAGTTAAGGAGTCTAATAGATATTTGTCAAAATTTCGAGTTCGAATTTTTTGACGAATACAATTCTTTCTCTATACCATGTATTCGAGAAATTAAAAAGAAGACAAGAAGCTTTGTAACATGACTTATCATTATATATTATTACATGGCATTAGTATTTCAAGAATATGGCCAGCGTCTTGGCATAGGTGTAGCGCATCTTCCCCGGGAGCTGGTCGTTCCGGTTCAGTTATGGTTGTTCTTCTGTGTTCTATCTATAAGGTGTATGAATAAGCCCTCCTGTGAAAAGGGACGGTGCAAGTGACTGTGTGAGGGAGTAGCTGAGTCGTACTCTTGGCCTTAGTTGGCGCTACTTCAAAGCAAGAGACGCTCATTCGGTTTAAAATCGCTGACGGCCACCAGCGCGCTTGTCCATGGCAAGTGCCATTAGTAACAACAACAACAACAACACAAGCATTTTCCGTTAAAATTAGTCTGAATAGGCATTGATGTATCAATACAAATGAAGAAACATTATCAGTTTGATATACTGTACACTCTTGAGTTTAATGTGTCATAAGGACAGGCCGAACAACATTAAAAACTGGAGTTTTATGAAACTATTTCTTTCACCACCAATACCAGAAGACAAAGTTTTTATATCAAAACTCACTGATATAATACGTATTTTTTCCACTTCTTGTTATGTACCAAGTCCTCTATTTATCTGAAGCCACGTAAAATGTGAACGCAACCAAGACCCGGTGAAACATAAAAGTATTTGCCGGTAACAGGCCAAATTAAAATAGAAGCCTCTGTACCGGTAGTTTATATATGCTTATATATTGCGCTGCAACTATTTAGTAGAGAGAAAAATAAATTAAAGGATATAAACCACTCAGATTTTAACATGAATTCTGTACACTTTACCGTGATATGCTTAAAAATCATTTACCTACACCCAAACAATTAGCATATACATAACTACTATAAACAATTAAGCAAACAACCCAAGGAACAATTTACGAAGAGGGATTTCTGGCACAGAGGTAGCGCATATTCCTCGTGTTCTGGGAGTCCCAGGTTCCAGTCCTGGTCCGGGCATGGTTGTTCTTCTGTGTGCTATCTGTGAGAAGTGTGAATGTGCTCCCCTGGTAAAAAGGGGCTGTGCAAGCGACTGTGATGTATGTGTAGCTCTTGGTCCTAGTTGGCGCTACTTCAAAAACAAGAGACGCATACCTTCGGCTTAAAATATGCAGATGTATCAATGGGGCTTGTCCAAGGCAAGTTCCATAAGTAACAACAACAATTTAAGAATGCTGTGCGTTTTCTGTACAGTTATAATCAGGAAAAATGGTGACAATTGGGGTCCGTTACACATTGATGAATCAATGAACAAAGAGGAGAACGCTGCTCGTGTATATTTTGCACACGACACGTTAGGGAATCGTAGCAGACAACCCCCCTTCCATTGTTTTAGCAAAGCTTTGCCCTTCACTTTTAATTTCAGTAAAAGAAAACTAGGCCTGGTAGTCTCGAACCGGATACCCGAGAGTGTATTTTTATATTAAAGGATTTTCTTAAACAAGACTGTTAACAATCTTATAGTTTCAAACTGAGATGTTTATGTATTAAAAATTAAATTAAACCAAGAAATATATTTAAGAAACATAAGTTATACTTCTTCACACTTTCATCGTCCCTTAGGTTTTTGGCGAAAATTCTTCAAAGTGCCAAAAAAAAAAAGATTCGACTCAATCAATTCCTTCCTTTCGAAGTGGGGATATTGGAAATATTTAATCTAAGATTAAGAATATTTGAGGTACTATTAAGAATATGGCAGTTAAGATAATCTAACGTACGTGTAAAATAATAGTGGAAATATTTAACATGAGATTAAGGGTATTAGAATTCCTATTAAGAATATTTACGACTAATGTAACTTAATGTTCATGTAATTTAACAGTGGAAATATTTTACTTAAGATTAGGAGCACTTGAGTTTCTAGTAAGAATATTATGGTTAATGTAACCTAAGATTAACTATATTTGATCTGCTAATAAGAATATTACTGTTAATGTAACCTCATGTACGTATAACTTAATAGTGGACCTATTTAGCCTAAGAAAAGAATACTTGAAAACTTGAGTGACTAGTAAGAATATTACGGCTAATATAACCTAATGTACATGTAACTTAACAGTGGAAATACAACTTCAGATTAAGAATATTTGAGTTCTTAGTAAGAATACTAGTAAGAATATTTGATCTCCTAATAAGAACATCATAATTAATTTAAATGTACATATAACATAACAGTGAGAATATTTTACCTAAGATTAAGAATACTTGAGTTCCTAGTAAGAATATTATAGCAAACGTAATCAAACAAGTGGCACCATTTAAATTAAGATTAAGAATATTTAAATATTACATGTAATGTACGTAATTTAATGCACTTGTAACTTAACAATGGGAATATTTACCCAAAAGGTTAAAATTCTGTGAACTTCTTATAAGAATATAAAACATTTTAATTGGGGCATTGGAACTTTTATACATTTGCGTTCCTCTCTTCTAGTTTAATTTAGGAAAACGTTATGTATAAGACCCACTGACCTTGCTCATCCTGTACCCTATGCATCGCAACCAATCGTTGTCATCTGTGACCTGAGCGCCGACCGATGCGAATTTCGAAGTTATGTTGATCACCGCTGCTCTGGATACGCTCATGCCTGCATTCGTCTTACGAGCTGCTGCTTTTTCCAGAAGTGGAAGCATTTCCTAAAAAGAATTATACGTTTTAGGCTGTACAATTTTATAAATAACTACAACTGGAAACTGGAAACAGCTAGAGTGGACCTTTCAAAAAAATTTCGCATACTCTTTAATAATGGTGTTATCATAGAAAACACCTTACATGGCATTTTCTTACAGTAGCTTTTTCTAGAAATGGAATAATTTCCTAAAAAATTGTACGTTTTAGGCTGTACAATTTTATAAATAACCATAATTGGAAACTGGAAACAACTAGAGTGGTCCTTTCAAAAAAAATTCGCATACTCTTTAATAATGGTGT
>JAOUZG010035803.1:292807-304578 GCA_026289955.1 Argiope argentata
ATAATTGATATTTAATCTAAATGAGGTTTATAATTGATATTTAATCTAAATAAGGTTTATATTTGATCTGAATGTATGTCCTGTAAATTGCATAGTTAACTCGTCTCTTGCTGTATCAACTTTTTCAGAAGTACCACATCAATCCTTACTTTCTCATGTATGAAATATAAAATAAAAATTTTGTAATCATCAAACAATTCGAAGTCGAAATTTTCCCAAATATCTTTAAGCATTCCTGAATCCAAAACACACTCACACACGCGCATTTTTTTAGTATTATGTTTGTCTGTCTGTCCATCTGCCTGTTTGTTTATGAACACGATAACTAAAAAACGGTTTAAGTTGAAATTCTTGACATAGAATTCTGACTAAATTTTAAGCGAAATCCATTACTTTGAAATTGTACATATATGTTACTTTAAGCGTTCCAAAAGCAATGAAAACTTTGAAATTTCAAATATATGTTGCTTTAAGTGTTCCAAAAGCAATGAACACTGAAATTTTACATATATGTTACTTTGCTTGCACCAAGTGTGTCTGATGACTTTTCTTTGCTGGCTTGCGTGATTCAAGTGTGTCTGACGACTTTGTTTTGCTGGCGTCAAGTGGGGTTGGCAGCTTTGTTTGTTTCAAGTGAATTTTTGACGACTTTGTTTGTTTTTCCTGCGGGTAGATGGCGCCACGACTATTGCAGGAGGTGCGTTGCCAAGGTCACTAATGTACCGATTGATGGCCGCGATACGAACCTGCAACGCTACGTTCGTAGCCGCGTAACATGACTACTGTACCAAAAGTCGACTTCGGTATCGTAGATGGCTTATGAAGCTAGCGACACACTTCTCTAAATACTACATTCATTACTTTCTTTTCTTTTATACAACTTCCATTCTAAACTTTATTGAACTTGCTACACACCGATCTATATAGTACTTTTAAAATACTTGGCACACGAAATTTGCCAATAGCCCATCATAATCATAAAAAAAATGTAATATTTCAGTTTTAAACATTAAAAAGCCTTTATATCTTTAATGAAGAAGACAGAAATGTTTGTATATGTTTATTTTATGAAACTGTGCTTGACAGAGAAATGAATGCAATACAATGAAAACTGAATAAGCAAAAATGTCTACTTAAATTTGCACTCACCAGCTTTAATCAAAACAATTTCAGTTTTCGTAGTTTCTTTCTTGATTTTCTCCAGATCCTAAGAAAAGTTTAAATGATTTCAGATTTAACAATTAATCAAAATTATCATTTAGTTTCAATTTTTTTAACTCACAATGATTGGGTAGAAAAAGTTCATTGCAGTCTGTTAAACAGAAAAAAAAAATCTGAAATGATCGAACTGTATTCCAATACAAATCATATGAAACTGAAATTCAACATTCGATATAATAATTCATCTATACATAGTATAAAAAGAATTCCCCTGAAAGTGTCTGTTTGTTGGAACGACAAAAACTCGAGAAATAGTGAACGGGTATTTGAGATATTTATACCATTGCTTAGATCATTCGTTTGGGAAAGGTCTTATTACATTAAAATCATATAAGCATAAAAAGAGGAGTTTTATAAGTGTGATTTTAACATATACGCGCACGCGGGTAGACCCCAATCTGCGCATGGGCAAATAGCATGAGCTGTTGTATGCGTACGCGATAAATTTCTTTGCTTACGTGTATTTTTAAACAGCGATTCAAAACTCATCATGCCCAAAAGAAGGATATCTGCCGGCTTTCTGGCACAGAGGTAGAGCGTCTTCCTTTTGTTCTGGGAGTCCCGGGTTCGAGTCCTGGTTTGGGCATGGTTGTTCTTCTGTGTTCTATCTGTGAGATGTGTGACTGTGCCCCCCTGTAAAAAGGGGTTGTGCAAGCGAATGTGGTGAGTGTGTAGCTAAGTCGTACTCTTGGCCCTATTTGGCGCTACTTCCAAAACAAGAGACGCTCCTTTCGGCTTAAATCTACTGCTGTATCAGTGGGGGCTTGTCCATGGTAAGTGCCATTAGTGATAACAACCGAAGGATATATACCTTGGGGAGGGGACACATTAAATGCCAAAAAGCTTCGTTTATTGCTCGATAAGAACAATGAATGGGATGGATATGTTCGGTTATCGAATACCAGAGAAATAATGTCCATACTTAGGGAAGGAGCGTCTTATGATGAGTGAAATAACCGTGTTTCTTTGAATCGCACTGCAACTGAAATGCGGAAACGGAATGAATCTCCTGAGAAGCGAAATGATCACATTTGTTTTGTCTGTAGACTTATACTTTTATCTTCGTAACAGTCTAAATATTTCTGAATGTGTGCTGTAAAAAAAATATTTTGTTGCTATTTTTGGACATTTATAAATACATTTTTATGTTTGTTTGATGTTGCGTAACATGCCCATGTCACATCGGGTGAAAGCAAGACTTACGTTTAAAGCTAATTTTTCTTCTTGGGTATTATGCCCAAGATGAGTTTTGAATCGTGCGAGTACTGCTAAAATCAGTACATATAAGTGCTATAATATACTGTTAATACATTGAAATAATTGCCTGCTTTTTGGTACAGAGGTACCGCGTCTTCCTCCTGTTCTGGGAGTCCCGGTTTGGGCACGGTTGTTCTTCTGTGTGCTCTCTGTGAGATGTGTGACTGTGCCTCCCCCCCTGTGCAAGCAAATGTGGTGAGTGAGTAGCTAAGTCGTACTCTTGGCCCTAGTTGGCACTACTTCAAAAACAAGAGACGCTCATTCGGAATAAATCTACAGATGTATCAGCGGGGGGCTTGTCCATAGGCAAGTGCCATAAGTAACAACAATAACAACAGCGCATTGAAATAATTTATATCTTATCGATAAATAGATTCAATTATATATTAACATATTGAGTAATTTATGTATTAGGTATAAAAGGTTATAATAAAGTTATAGTAATCATTTTGAGGCCAACAGCTGTCCATTTCTTTTTTATCATATGCGAAATATAGAGAACTTTTTGCTGTTCTCAACAAATTTGAATTTTATAAAAACTCTGACTATATATCCTGAAATCAAGAAAATGGCATAGAACACATTCTCGAGAACTATTTGAAGAATTCGATTCAAAGAACAAACATTTTGAGCAACCTCGCATTCCATCACCAAGAAATTTCGTTCTTGAAATGTTGACCTCAAAAACTATTTCTCATAAGCAGTTTCTACTAATTTTTCTTCAGCCACTAAAGTTTTCTGATATTTACGAAATTTTGAACCCTCTGGCATTAAAGGATGAAAGTCTTTGCTGTTAAAAATCGCAACTTATCAATTTCAGTAATTATAATTATTATAAATGATTTAAAAATTGGCGATTAAATTAGCTTGACTAACTAGTAAAAAGTAGTTTAATATCTTATTTAGTTGCTCCGTAACAGTAATGTTCATTTTTATTTTTCTATGCAACAGATTCAAAAGGTATAACTAGATCCAACAAGTCATCGATATATTTTGAACAATGGATATTTATCTTTGATAATACCGATGCTATACTATAAAAGATATTTATTTTAACGGCTGCGTATATTTATTGCCAAGCAATCCCATATATCGCCAAGATGATAGCGTTATGTACAACGAAGATTGGCGATTTTGGCATAATCTGAAAATCACCATACAAACACGGGGACAGTAGGAATTAATTATCCCTTTACGTATTTTGTAATTAATATCACAAACATCTGAAGATGGAACAAAATGCAATCTGTTACACGTTACGCTAAACAATTCAATTTAAAAATTAAAGAACGATTTTTTTCTTGCATCTCATTTATGAAAATGTCTAGCTTGGATAATGTCTATAGATCTATTTATGGTATTGAGTGTTCATTCTACGTTCGTTTGTTTTTATCTTGTTTGATTTCTATTAAGCACTCTTTTCGACAATCCAATTTTTGGTGGGATTTTATAATATCAATTTTTTATTTGTTAGAAGATGCGAAAATTCGGTACTTTTCCGTTAGCTCGGCGTCAGCGAAAAATCGTAAAAAATTTGGCGAAATTCTACATTATTTGGCGATTTTTCGCAGGCAGTTAGTAAAATTCAGACAACAACACGATAAGACTATAATATTTTAATCTCGTTTCAAAAATTTTTAATAGATATAAACTTTCAAATTTCATGTTCATTCTGCATTTTTACGTCCCTTATCAACTATTTGTCTAGTTTTTGGGCAACTATGCGATAGCGAATCTTCATCCCGTCATCTCGAACGGTTCTGCACTAATAAATGGAATAAAAGTAATCAATTAATATCTTACACTTACTCTATTAATATCTTGGCGTCTTTTCTTGGGTTGATTAGTAAGTATTTTCACTGCTTAAATATGAAAACTTCGCATAGAATAATTCGTTACACTATTTATCTTCAGTAGAGATTTTTCGTTAGCCGATTAACGTGGATAGTCATATAAGGATAAATTTCAGTTTGTGGTAGTTGCAGTTTGTGGTACATGCAGTTTGTGATACCGCCCCAAACGCGCCAACCATGCAAAATTTCATTTTAATGGCCAAAATTCTTTAAAATTGGCATAAACAATTTTGGTGCTTAAGCAATCTATTGGCTACCGTTTTGTGATTTGGTGAAAATGGTCGATGGAATAATACCTATGTACACAGTTTGTTGGCTTTCATGCAATAATAATCAGTTAATTAATGTTGTGTAATAGTAATAAGGTAGTATTAATTAGTTAATTGGATACTTACATATTAGAGCATAAATGTGCAAACGGTGAAGCCCTCAAATTTGGCGATAAAGATCGACAGCTTAATACGTAAATACCATTATCTGGCACTTTTCCGTTAGCCGGGCAGCAGTGATAAATTGCCAAAGAAATTTGTTAGAATTCTACCTTATTTGGCGAATTTTTGCTTTAAAATAAACTGTAAGCAGTTTGGCGAAATTCTGAAATATTTGGCGATTTTTCATTGCCACCGACTAACGGAAAAGTACCAGTTAATTTTAAGTATAAGTTTGCTGAAGTCAAGAAAATAAACTCACCTGGATTTTGGCTTTATCTCTGTAAGTAGTAAAGAGGATTTGAGGAGGTTTTTGCAGATTGACCAACTGCTTCACCGTTTCCAATCCAATGCCTCGATTGCCTCCAGTTATTAGAACACTTTCAATTTCCATTTGTGATGAGGATAATTTTAACCGTAAATAATTTAGAAGAAGTTGAAAAGGTTTTTAATCTTACTTTAGACCCACTGTTTTTCTCACTTGTAGTAAACAAGCATTCGTACTTCTGTCTGATTTAGAGAAACGCTGTAAAATGAAAAAAAAAAACCCGAGATAAAGTTTTCGTAATGAGATATTTAAGTTTTATTTTATACAGTCTGATCCAAACGGATTTTGCCTGTATGTGGGGTTTTAAGGTATATCAGCTCTATATAAGTAAATATTTCGGCACGAAACATGCTTGTGAAATAAGAAATTATTAGGTCTAAATTGAATTGAACAACATGAGTCATCAATGTTTTAACTAAAGGCATAAAACCAAGAGGATTGAATTGTTTAATAATTCAGAAATAAAAGACATTTAATGTGTTTTCAGTGAACAAAAGTCAAAAAGAAGTGGCTCAATTAACCATTGCATAGCGTGAATTTGCAAAAACTAATTTTGCTTATCATCACTTAACAAGAAATAGTATCTAACACAAATTTCCAAGTTTATCAAAAAGGAAGAAGAAAATTAACTTCAAGAATTAAAATCCGAAATGCTTTTCCGTTTGCCGGGTGCATGCAAAAAATCGCCAAAGACATTTGATGGAATACTACATTATTTGGCGATATTTGGCTTTAAAATCGTTGTAAGAAATTCACGGAACTCTACATTATTTGGCGAATTTTTGCTTGCACTCGTCTAACAAAAAGGCACCAATATAAAATAATAAATTAAATTAAAATTCTTTAGTTTTAATTATTTTTTTATTGGGTACCTTTTCATTAGCCGGGAGTAAACGAAAAATTACCAAAGAAATTTGGCAGAATTCTACATAATTTGGCGATTTTTTGCTAGGTACGGAAAAGTACCTATTATTGCCTAACTGCTGTTCATAGTCAAGCCAATAAACGCTTAATTTTTTTAAAAATGTAAATTTATCCAAAACATTTAATATGAGGTGCTTATTTATAAGTCACAAATGAGCTAATCTGCGACAGTTAATTCAACTTAGAAACACCACAGGAATAATATTTTTTTAAATTTATTATTCCCTTTTTGCCTTATACGCAAACAGACCAATAAACAGTTTTAAAAATGTTAAATTAAATTCAGCCAAAACTTTTCATATGAAGTACTTATTTATAAGGAAAGGCACTTTTTCGTTAGCCAGGCGCCAGCGAAAATTCGCCAAATGACGTAAAATTTTGTAAAATTTCTTATAGCAATTTTAAAGCGAAAACCCGCCAAATAATGTAGAATTCTGCCAAATTTTTTCAGCAATTTTTCACTGCTGCCCAGCGAACGGAAAAGTACCTAAGTTAGAAGTGGGCCAATTTAAAGCAGTTAATTTAACTTTAAAATGCATCAAGAATTGTTGTTGCTTCTTATGGCACTTCCCATGGACAAGCTCGCTAAGGTTGCCGGCGATTTAAGCCTAATCAACATCTCTTGTTTTGAAGTAGCGCCAATTAGGGCCAAGAGTACAATTTTAATACTCACTCATCACATTCGCTTGCACAGCCCCTTTTTACAGGAGGGGGGGCACATTCACTAACTCTACAAATAGAACAGAGAAAAGGCACCATTCCCGAACCGGGATTCTTATACGGGACGCCCAGATCAAGAGGAAGACGTGCTACTTCTGTGTCAAGACGCCAACATGTATCAGGAATATTTTCTTAACTGAGTTCTTCGCAGGAATTAAACAAAAATTCTACAAATTTAATTATTCTTTAATGTCAAAAGCGCTGTGGTTGATGTGTAGTTCAACCCCCTTCTTCGCAAGTTGGTAATAACACGCCAATGCTGGCAATCCCGTTTTTTTATTATAGCAACCCTAGGTTATTTTTTTTTCTTAACCAGAAGACTTGACCTGTGCTCTTGTCTGTGATTCATGGTTGGCGATTTTTGAAAAATGCGCCAATGAGTTTTTATGAGGCAGTTAATTCAACTTTGAAACACATAAGAAATATTGGTTGATCCGTAGAGAACATCATCCCCTTGGCGCACTTTTCAAAATCGCCAACTCCCTGCGCTCTTGCATCTTATCTCCCAGATGAAGATATCCTGCAACGACAACATCGGGTTGCCATATTTGGCTCTAATATCCTTGGCGAAAAGGGGGTAATGCTCTCTCCTATCGCACCGTAATATTTTCTTAACTGGCATAATAAGTCC
Source organism: Argiope argentata (assembly GCA_026289955.1). NCBI lineage: Eukaryota > Metazoa > Arthropoda > Arachnida > Araneae > Araneidae > Argiope > Argiope argentata. The sequence goes on from JAOUZG010035803.1 coordinate 300,170, forward strand.
AAAATTTGATTTTCTCTCGTCTTTGCGACATTTGTTTTTATCGCGCAGGAATATTTTCTTATCTGGTATAATAAGTCCAAAATTTGATTTTCTCTCGTCTTTGGAACGTTTGTTTTTATCTAAGAATGATTAATACATTTAACATTTTGTTTCATGATTATTAGAAACATTTTGACGGCTTTCAAAATTGAAAATTTGAATTATGTTTTCTTCGCTATGCCAAAACAAATCAAATCGCCAAAATTACGTCAAGAATATTCAAAATCAAAAAGAGCTATCATTAACGGAACATAGAAAATTCAACTTATAACGTCTATGATGAGAATAAAATGCAGACTTTATCTCAATCTTTTACGAATTTTGCTCATAAATTTATAACATAAATTTTAAAACTGGATTAGATATTGAATGATTTACTTACAAAAATAATTTGGATATCTTGAAAAAAATTACCAATGTGTCTTTTTTGTGGTGTACTGGTGATTGAATATATGGTTGTGATGCTATTTATTAGGAAATACGCGACTACATGTGCATGATGGCGCACTTGCTTTTATCTATTTTGGTTTAGAAATACAAATATTTAGTTTCATCCTATAACAAAACCTCATATCATAGGCTCCCAAAAATGATCTCTTGACATTTTAATTGACTATTTTTCGTCAATTAGTAGAAAATATGTCGCTTTTTTCAATGAGTAAAAATTTTCTAATTGTTTCCGTCAGACCCAAAAGGGAGTGATTTGCCCATATCGTAATCATTTACATAAATTCCTAACTATTATTAAGTGTTCGTTAAGATTATTTTTTTCTCTTTTAAGGAAAGATATTTTTAGTATAGTGTAGCAAATTCTTCTTGTTTGTAAAGTTTAATTCTTTTTCTTTACGCGAACTAGAAGTTCTTTCAACGACAGCAGTAGCGACAACTTCGACAATTTTTTTCGCAACCTGTTTCCGTCTTCTTGCCAGCATACCCAAGTCTCCAGTCTCTTCAGACTTCATAACCTCTTCTTCTAAGCATTTTTTGACATGGACATTTTTTGCAATTCCTATAAACGGCGATATTCACGCAGTGCAGCTGAGCTATGGCTGTCGTTTTGATAAGGCAGTTTTATCAGTACCGATGTTTCTGCTGTAAGAGCATGATAAGCAATGAAAAAGGCACACAGAATGATTTTTGGGCCCTAAGCTACGAATATTTTTATAGATTTGATTAATTTGTATAAAGAGATTTTAAAAAGTGTCAAAAGTTAGTTACAAACTGGTAATCAAAAGTTTATTTTTTCCCATGCTCTATATAACGTAACCTTCCTATAGGCAGAACGGCTTCATCAAAATTCGATTGGCAAAACATGTTCCAGAGGAGTCTGAATGGTTATAATTACTAATTTAACCATCCTTTTTTTTTTCTGACCTATTGAAATCAAAATTTGAGCCTGAACTACGATTTTAGAAATAAGATTACACACCAAATTTCATTTATATAGGCTGAGTTATCTTAATTATTGCCTGTGAATATATTTGAATGTGCAGCCCGACCGACAGTTGATTAAATGAAGAATTTGATTCAAAATTTCAATCTGATCTGTATTTTAGATGCTAAAACTATGCAACAAATTTTATCTATTTGAATTCTTTAATTATCGTTTTCATTTGTTTTCAAAATAGAAAAAGGACAAACTTTCTACGTAAGGATTTCGTTTAATGGTTGAAACAATCTTTAGATTTAGTGCAAAAAAACACAGATCAAATATTATCTTCTTGAATCAAAGTATTTTTGAGTTATCGTGTTCAAAGTCAGATGGGTAAAATATAAATCCAAAAATGAGTTTTTTGGACGTCATAATTCGTAACATTCTCGAGTTGAATTTTTTGAAGTATTGCAATACTTCATTTTCTATACTTCATACTGGAGAAAGTAAATATGAAGTCAATCTTTTTACGAATTGTGTCTGAAATTTGATATCATTCTCTAAATGAGTAGTTTTCGAACTTTATGTAAAACAAAATAATGATGCGATTACTAAGCAGTTCGTAAATATTAAGGCTGAATTTAAAGTTATTGCATTATATAATAACATTTTATTTCACATCCAAGCATGATGTTTAATGGATTACATTGTGATTTATTTGTTACATTGTGTGAGTTATTTCTGCAAAATATCATCATGGATTCACAATATTAAAACGGAGAGGCACATTTTTTTAAATTATTGCCTGAACATAGATTGATTACATTAAGCACATACGTTTGTACTTGAACTCGAAGCAACAATTCAGACGAATTTTACTTTAAAAGCTGTTGTTTTTGCTTCAATGAAATGTTAGAGACTGACCATTTTTACTTTTATATACACATAGTACAGAGATTCTGTTTTATTTTTATTCAGATATTTCAAAATGAATCCGAAAAATCGATTCATTAAAAACGTTTAATTTAAAACGAATCAAACATTAAGAAAATAAACAGACTCGTTTGAAATAATCGGTCGAAAACATATTAATCCTAATCTCATTAGCGTGGGGAAAAAACTGAAATCTTACTCATTTGGCGGTGGGGAAATAAAGATTTTTTGGCAGGTAATTTAGCTTTTAATTAATAAAAAATTAACCACTCAATTAATCATTATAATTTGCAGCCTATGCTTTATTCTAAACTATAATCTATTTCTGTGCTAAATTTCATCCAATTTCATTCAGCTATACAGGCGTGATTGGCTAACATCATCTATCCATACATCCAAAATTTCACATTTATAATAGCAGTATAGATACATACTTCCAATTGAAAAAATACTGTTAACGATTTAAGTGATTATTTAATATGTTGTTTAGGTCAATAAATGTAATTCTTAAAGAAAATTATGTAGTTCCCATCTTATTAGTCATATTCAATTAATCCTCGACGTATTAAAATTTTAAACAAAAAAAAAACAATTATTCGGTGTCAAAGGCTGAAATGAAGCTTTTTAAAAACGTTCATGAGAGTAAAATAACTGAAAAAAATTCCCTCGGCAAACTGGAAGGGAAAAGTAGATTATTTTACATAGAAGTTACTTTTTTGAAATTTCTTTGAATTCTTACATTAAAAAAAACAATGGGCATGGTCTTCCCGAAACATTCTTGCATACTATTCAATTGATTTTCTCCCGTTCCCAGCATAAAATTTTAGACTTTTGATAAAGCCACAACTACCTTGCATAGATTCACAAATGCCACGATGATGTCGTGTCCATTTTTTACCACGGAAAGAAGGGTGCAGTAGCTTCTCAGGGCATGGACCCCTGGGCACCCGAGGGCAGAATTCAGACATCTACGTCATGTAAGGATGAAACATGCACCCACACGCTTGCACATCGCCTTTTTACAGGGGGGGGGCATTTACACATCTAACAGACAGAACAATCATGCCCGAACCGGGACTCGAACCCGGGACTCACAGAACACGAGAAAGACGCGCTACCTCTGTGCCAGAAAGCCAACTCACAAATGCCATGCAAAATACTTACAAATTACAAATCTGGTTGAATTTACAAAATACAGATCTTTTACATGAATCTAACATTTTTCCTGAAACTATTTTCAGAACACATGTTTGGGATGTTTGTTTTTTCTTCAATTTTTACTATTTGCTCACACTCTCCCTCTATATTTATATAAATGTTCAAATTTTCAATCGTTTATAAAATACTTTCCAATCATCAACTCAAGTTCAAGCAAAACTTTTTAAATTTGTAGTGGATGACATCGGATGTTAATATAGTTTGTTCAAATATTAGTGTATTAATTTTTTATTAATTTATTAAAAACTGACTTTCTCGCCAAAAATTTTCATTTTCCTACAACCAAAATAAGTAACGAAATCAGTTTGATTTTTCCCCAAGCTAAGGTTAGGCTTAACATGTTTTCGGTCTATTATTTTATACGATTCGGTTTATTTTCTTAATGCCTGATGCATTTAAAATTAAAGGTTGTTGATTAATCGATTTTTTGGATTCATTTTGAAGTACTTTCAAATTAAAACAATACAGAATAAAGAAAATTAAATTTCTAATTAATATTGCGTTACCCCAACTGACGTAGAAAATTCACGCATTTGCGTTCCCTCAATTAGCGTTGACACTTCACCTCCAATTGAGTGTGCTCTGAACCTGTTCTTATTTTTCTTGTTCTTATTATTTGTATACGATCTCGATTTAGTTTTGGGCAGATATATTGTTTTTCTTCAATTATTTGTATTAATTGTCATTATTTAATAAAAATTAACTAAAATTATTTTTTTCTTTGTTTATCGAAATAGGAATTGACTTAATTTTTTTATATTACTTGTTTCTTTGCAGATCGATTCGCACTAAAATTTGACACAAAACTATAATTGTTGCGACAAACGTTGATAATTCGACAGATTCT
>JAOUZG010035803.1:304978-328591 GCA_026289955.1 Argiope argentata
ATATATATATATATATATATATTGAAGACTTTTTCAAGGGTCACCCTCAGGCAGCAATTCCAAACCAGGGATTTTTTCCGAGAAAGATCTAACAATTCGTCAAAATATCTTCTCGTGACCCAAAAATCCCATGAAAAAGAGGTTTTTGAAATTAATTTGTATAAAAAAACAAAATAACAAGTTTAAAGTGAAAAGATACCAGGAAAAGTTAAAATCACACAAAACGAAACCAAAACTTACAAAACAAAACAAAACAATTTTATAAGTTTTTATAATCTAAATAGAATTAAAGAGAAATTGAACGATCCAGGAAAATTAGGTCTTGGAGATAACCAGTACCACAGAAATACAAAAACTTTAAAATAAATTAAAACACAAAATGTTTAAATCAAATATAACAAACAGCATAGACTCAAAACAAACAAAATATATCCGTATTATTGCACACAAAAACAAGCAAAATAATTTCACTAAAAGGTTTTTAAAATCCAATCTTCTTTTGATTTCGATTTTTAATGAAACCTTTTTGCTAATTTAGTTCTTTTCATTTGTGTTCTAGTTGTAGCAGCATTGGCGCTCTCTAGATACAATGTTCTTTTAGATATTATGGTTGTTCAGATAATTTGTTTAGGTAAATTTATATTTTTTGCAAATAGTTTTTCTTTGATTTGATATTTGCTTCATAAAGTATTATTCATAAAATCAAGCTTCGTGTCAAATGCGATTTATGAATCAAATTTACATCAAAGATCCAGGAAAATAAACTCTCACTTGTAAAATATTTTAATTTCTCTAAATCGCAAAAACTATGCGGATTTATCAGTTTTACGAATCGCGTCATTAATTCTATGGATTCTACGAATCGCCTCATTAATTTTATGGATTTGCACCAATAACCATAACACTCTTTACTTCAATTTTTTAATTTAAAATAATTACCACTTCTTGTTAGGATCCATAACTCTGAGAAAGTTAAAACGAAAATTTTTCAATTGAAAATTTTATTTCTTTACTATGAAGTAGATTAACTGAAGCAGGCAACAGAAATGATTACAAGAAATAAAAGTGATTAGATAGAAATATAGAATGAAATGCATCACGGCAACCTTATTAAGACCTTGAATGACCTTATTACTTGTACTTAAAACAAATGTTGTTTCATTTTGATCCGTTATATTTATCTTTCAGTAGGCGTGTTGTTTTTTTTTTTTCTTCTTTTTCTTCTAAGTAGAGCTAATTTGTACTTTTCAGTGGTAATTTTTTTTCTCTCAAAATGTCCATTAATATCTGAATTGTTTTTAATGATATTTTGAATTGTAGATTTTCAGAAGTAGTAAAATGCGTAAACAAGTCTTTAAATGGGAATTTTTGTTGTCTTTTAAAACGGAACTACGAGAAGTTACGCACGAAACTTCTGGGAAGATTCTAAAATGCGCTGCACGATTTTCAGAAATTGTTTGTAATAAAACGTAAGCGAATAAAATCTATTGCTTTTTTAATTGTTGTTATTTTCATGTAATAGCTAAATAATAATTACAAAATTTCATAATTTAACTAAAATACATATATAAATAATAATATAATAATATTTGTATAAATTTATAATCTAAATAATATATAAATCTATATAAATAAAAATGAATCGACAAAGCACTCAACTCCAAAACGGCTTTACCAATTGGGATTTTTTTTTTCATATTTTCGTTACAACACCAGGCAGGTTCATGGAAAGGGAGAGAGAGAAAAAAAGTAAAAATTGAGAGGAAAATAGTATACACTTTTCTTACTTCCACGCCAAAAAATTTCTCCAATTTAAATCCCCCCCCTTACGCTAATGAGGTTAGGCTTAGCATGTTTCCGGCCCATTACTTCAAGCTACCCTGTTTATTATTACTTCCTGATATCTTATTCAGTTGGTGTTGGGGGGACTAAATGAAGATTTTTGGCGGGAAATTAAGAAAAGTGTCGTTTTAATTATTTTCCTCGCAGTTTTTTCATTTTTACTCTCCATAAGAACCTTTCTCGTGTCTTAACAAAAATATGAAAAGGAAAAAAAAATTAGCCGAATCGGTTGAGCCGTTCTCTAGTTTCAAGCATTTCACTATTCATTTTTTAATTATATAGATATACTCTGTATACGAGACTATAAAAAGAAATGAAATTTCATGCATCAAATTTGAATTCATTTTTTTTTACATTTTTTTTTTCATCATATGATATTAATCGGAAAACTTAAAGATTAATTAGTTTGACATCACGAATAAATATATTTTGTAACTTGCATTTTTCGTTACAAATCAATCTAATTAATTTTAATAATTCAATAAATGATCAGAATATTTATTATATTTTTTGTTTTGAAGCCAAAAAATATTTTGGTAAAAAATTTCAATAAAATAATTCACATTTTTCGCTAACATTCAATAAAAGTTTCTTAAAATTATTTTTTTATTTTACACCATCTTTAAAAGAATTTTATAAATAAATTAAAATTTCATTGAAAAATAAAAAAAAGTGAATTGTAGGATATAGTTTAGATAAAAAATATTTCAAAATTTGCCTCAGCATTTATAAAATACTAGAAAAGAAAAATTACATATATATAATACTAGCAGTACCCGCATGGCGTTGCCCGTGGCATAGGATCCAAGAAGAAAAATTAGCTTTAAACTTAAGTCTAGCCTCCACCCGATATGACATGGACATGTTACGCAACATCAAACAAACATAAAAATATGTTTAGAAATTATCAACAATCGCTACAAAACAATTTTTTACAACACATATTCAGAAATGCAGGTTTTATTCCTTTCTTTTCGGCATAATCAGATTTGAATCACTGTTTAAAATCAGACATAAAAGAAATATAGCGAAATGTAAATGTAACGCATATGTATATCACAGCTCTTGCTATTTGCTCATGTGCAGTTTGAAGTTTTCAAGCATGTGAGGATAAATTAAAATCACAATTATAAAACTCCCCTTTTTATTTTGACGAGATTTTTTGATTCTAATATACAGACAGTTTCAGGTGACTTCAATTTATACTATGTGTAGATAATATATTTCCTTATTCATATATTTATATATATTTCATCATATTATAGAGCAACTGAAATAAGTTTGTTTCCAATGTATCTTGATTTTCTATATATAAAGTAGTTGAAGTATTTGATGATAAGATAAAGACATGGTAATGTGTAATATTAAATCTCTGGGAAAAATAACTTAAGTGGGGAAAGCTATCAGAATAAATATTTAACCGTACACGTCAGTGTTTGTTCTAAGTGTGAGTAGAGCAGTTATTTGATGATATTGCTATCAGGCCATTAGCTTCCACTAATAATTTGTTAAAAGGACGTTCTCTTTTGAATCAGAGCAATGGAAACTGTGATTGGAAAAGAAATATTTCTCACTGTTATAAATACACATCTTTAAATCGTTATTTATTTGTTACATTCTAAAATATATCTGCTTCGTTATGACTTTCAAAGTCAAATCAGAAAAAGTATGACGATGCACAAGCTTAAAAGCTTTTATAACAACAGCAGTGGATTCTTGGGTCTTGTAGCTCTAACAAATTGTGCCATTATTATCATGTCAGGACATGATGTTATTTTGGGGACGAGTGTCAACAAAAATCCATAGGCGAAAAACAAACATTTTAATCCGTAGGCGAAAAATAAAAATTTAATTATCTGCAGTTTTTAATAACACGTTGTCATCGCATTTACAAAAGCTCCGGTTTTAAAAAAATAAGTTAATGACTACAGCAAATAAAACCTAGTAAAATGTCCTTTTGAGCACGTGATTATAGAAATGAAACAAATAGGAAATGCGATATATTTTTAAACAGTAAAGGCTAGACACAGTTTTTTTGGATCGTTTGCAATACTAAAGTGACTCATTCAACGAAACTATTACAATTAATAATTCAACTTGCACGAGCACGTGGTGCTTGGCCGTTCAAGAAATTACGTTCTGACATTATGCATTGAAATTGTGTAGCAGATTTCATTTTACTCTTCTTTCTTTCTTACTACGTATCGTATTTAATCATTTAATGATATATTAGCTTGTTGCTTACATATTATATAACGTTAAAGTATTTCAATTATGAAGTACATGATTATATCCGGTTAAATAATTTCAGATTTGTAGATATTAAATTTAAAAATGCATGATATGTATCAAAAGAACATTGTATTTAATGCCGATAATTCTGATAAAAAAATTTCACAAATTCTAATCTTTTTTGTGTGCGTGCACTTGTCAGATAATAAAATTAGTTTGGATTTTAATGATAAAAACATAAATATTGTTACAGATAGTGTTAAATTAAATTAAGAATATTTTTGACTAAGGGACAAAAAGGAGCTTTAAAGAGACTGGCATCATCAAAAAGGGAATTATTATGTCTTAAAACAGGGTAAAAATCATTTTTATAAAATAATATTTTCGGAATATAGAACAAAACTTTTCCAAAAGGAATAATTTTTAACTAACTATTATAAAGTTGATAATGATTTTCTTATCTTAAAAAATAGGAGTACAAATTTCTTCAAGATTGAAAAAAGCTGAAGAAAAGGCAAGCATACAAGCATTTATATTTATCTATTTAACTGAAAGTCGCATAAACCCGTGTAAAAAATACTACAAAAAATTGTGTAGACCTCCAAAATAATAATAATAATAATAAAGAATTAAACAATTAAATTTAATTGTTCGATTGTGACTTTAAGTAATTATTTTATATTTACCTATTTAGTTATTTGATTTTTAAAGTAAAAAAATATGGTCTATTTAAATGCTTAAGTGATAACTAAATGATTAGATATAAACATCAAAAAATCACCTTTAAATATCAGTATATATGTATGCATGTAATTTTGCTGATTCTTTAATGTCATTTCATGAAATTCTTTGAAAATGCAGGAGAATCTAAACTTATCAAATTATGAAGTTACTATCATACTTGTATTTAGGGACAGTGAGAGGGTAATAATCAAGCTGATATGGTCACGAAAATGACTTAAACTTTTTTTTCCATTTGTATGCAATATAAATGTTACATGATATTAATTATGTGTAAGTCTAAACAAACAAGTAATCATAATATCAAAACCTAACAAATGTGATCAATGACACTCAGATAGAACAAGTCATCGCGTCTCTAATAAAAGTCCTGGCATGAAAAAGTCATAACAAGACAGAACAATGTACGTTCAGTGGTTCAACTAACAGAAAATTTTAAGCAACAATAATAACAATAATTATTAAATTAAAACTTCGTTTTTACCAGTTTTGTTAGGGATAGAAATCAAGCTCTTCTATGTAGACTCAAAACATAAGCTGGCTAATAACTTTAAATTATATAATAAAAAATTAGATAATTCATTATATATAAATAAAAAACAAGTAATAGAATGTGAGAGCTAAAATTGAATTTTCTAAATTGAAATTTCAAATTAAAAAGAGAACAAAAAAAGAAGACCAGAAACAAGATATGATCTTAATTAATCCAAAACAAATAGTAACCACTATATGTTATTTTCAAATTTATTCGAATGCTTTAGATAGAAATATATTATACATTTTACTCCATAAAGGCAACATTAAGTAAATTAAGCCTCATTCATTAAAAAGTTTTCATTAAGTTTACCCCATAATGTCTCATTCAAGTTCATTTTACTAAATTCACTTACTTTTTGGTTCGTTTCATCATGTAAAAAATACCTTCCATAGTTTCAGTAGCTAGTATGGGATTTTCAATCTTAAATTGCTTCCACAATTTCGAATTCAAAATATCGTCATCTTGTTCAAATATGTAATAACGTACAGATCTTATCAATTCTTCGTCGTTGTGCATATGTGCAAGAATAAGAATGTTACAAACATTGGACACGGAGAAATTTGCTTTTAAGACAGCCGAACATTGATCTCTGAGAGTCAAAAGTTCATACTTATCCGCTGCTCTGTACAAATCCATTGCATTGTCCGCATGAAGCTCTGGCACAGTGTCTGTATAGATGTAAGACAACAAACTGTTGAGGGTACTTGGGATTAAATCGGGAATGTCAACATAATTGGTGATGTTTTCCATCATGTGGTTGGTGAACATGGCATTGAAAACGGGAGATCGTGCACCAAGAATGCTTTTATGTGCCGGAATTTCTTCAGGACCACTTCTGAGAATAACATCACTGAATCTTTTATCTTCATATAAACGCTTAATGGCGCCTTTCAGAGGGCAACAAACGGCAGGAACTTCATCAGCCACAACCGCGGTTCCATCCAAGTCTTGAAAAGGTAACTGTCTGTAAGTTTCAATGCGACTCCAGACAGGCCCAATATCAATTTCAAATTCACACCTCAAGCACAACACATCGTTTTGCAACAAGGACAATCTTTGTGTCATCAATCGAATTTTGGTCAAGAAATATCGAAATTCGAAAACAGTTTCGTCGTCAACATTTATCCAATCATAAATATTGTCGGTATGTACTACATTTCCTTCGACATCTAGTACGGATATTTCAGCGTACATCCAGTGATCTCTGCTTGCTGAGCGTCTTTCAACTTTGAAGTGTATATTACCTTCATCATACTTATCGAAAGAGAGGCTCAGAATGAGTTGTGGGGTATCTGTTGTGGTTGGATTTAATACATGGATCTTTTTGTCCCCAGGCTGAAGGGAGCTGAAATCCCTTATGGACCATACGGTGGAACGTCGATCCACTCCCATATGAGTTCGTGCAAAACATGAATCCGTTTTGGATATTGATGTACCAGTTCTCCACATTCGGCATCGAATTGTGAGTGTGTCTTTTGGTAAAAATTCAATTCTTCTATCAAGAAAAATTTCGTCTGATTTAGCAAAGGCATCAAATTCCATATAACTCTCTTTCTTCATGTGCCTTTTATCCGTTCGTTTAGTAAGTGGCGATCCGTTGGAAGCCAGAAACGATAGCTCGAACTCTATTTCAATACTTTCAGGACCATGGTCATTTTTTTCTCTTTTTATACAAAGTGAAGTCCAACCTGTTTCATAATCAGGTTCCATTTCCAAATGCCACTCGGTCGCCTCCATTGAATCCACTGTAAACACTGGACTAGAGATTCGATCTGAGATATGTAATGTAGAACTGTTTTCAATTGCCCAAATAAATGTAAAAGGGGCTTTCTTGCCATCCTCATTCGCCATTAGAGATTTAGTTTTTAACAGTTTATGCTCAACTTTCTACTAACGTCGAATCCAATTCACACTAATAAACTAATACGTTAAAACAATTGAACTTGAAAAAGCAGAAAATTAGACTTTCACTTAAAAGATAATGCAAGCAGTTGATAAATGTAGAAGATTCAAACCGACATTAATGAACTCTCCAGCAACAGTATATATCCAGCAGACTAGTTTATATTCAAACTTAGAAGAATCCTAATGACACTGATGAACTTGATAGAAAGAGATTTTGAATTGCACTAGTTTATATTCAGCATTAGAGGAATCCAACTGTCACTGATGAACTCATCGCGCAAAGGAGCTTGAATTTCACTAGTTTATATTCAGTATTAGAAGAATCCAACTGACACTGATAAACTCACCAGTAAAACAGCTTTTAATTTCATTAATTTATATTCAACTTTAGCAGAATCCAACTGGCACTGATAAACTCACCATCAAAAGAGCTTGAATTTCATTAGTTTATACTCAGCTTTAGAAGAATACTACTGACACCGATAAACTGACCAGTAAAAGAGCTTGAATTTCACTAGTTTATACTCAGCGTTAGAAGAATACTACTGACACTGATAAACTCACCAGCAAAAGAGCTTGAATTTCAATAGTTTGTATTCAGCAATAGAAGAATCCAACTGACACTGATGAACTCGATAGTAAGAGATCTTGAATTTCACGAGCTTATATTCAACATTAGAAGAATCCAACTGTCACTGATGAACTCGATAGCAAGATATCTTGAATTTCAAGAGTTTATATTCAGCTTTAGAAGAATCCAACTGACACTGATGAACTCGATAGCAAGAGATACTGAATTTCACTTGTTTATATTCAGTAGTAGAAGAATCCAGATGAAATTGGTGAATTCGTCAGCAAAAGAGCTTGAATTTCAGTAGTTTATATTCAGCTTTAGAAGAATACTACTGATACTGATAAACTCACCAGTAAAAGAGCTTGAATTTCAATAGTTTGTATCCAGCAATAGAAGAATCCAATTGACACTGATGAACTCCAGGAAGAGATCTTGAATTTCACTAATTTATATTCAGTATAGAAGAATCCAACTGACACTGATAAACTCACCAGCAAAAGAGCTTGAATTTCACTAGTTTATATTCAGAAACAGAAGAATCCAATTCACTCAGATGAATTTTTAATTCATGCAGGTCAAATTTTTCATTTAAGATTCAGCCACTAATTGCAGAAGAGGTACTTCAAGTACGAAATAACCCAATTCAAGTTCGAATGTTTATCTCAAGTTCCGCTTGGCGCGTCTTCTTCTGTTTCATTGGAAATGTGCCAGAATAATCTAATCAGAAGGGCTATCATCAAATTATCAGAAAAAGAGTCAATACGAGATTGCCTTTCATTCTATAAATCGGCTATTTACTCAGCAAAGGTTCTAGAGTAAGCTTCTTTAGTTAAAGTAGATAAGAAATACTTTAGAAATTCGAAACACCTATTGTTGGGTTCAATCTTTTTTTCTGATATTGATAAAGTCCCTTCATTATCTTTTATCGTATGTGATTTATAATTAAAAATTCCCAAATTCCTGTGATACATTTACTAAGGAGTTCCGATTATTAAACAAGAAAATAGGCAACTGCCTAGCGGCACTACTTTTTTGTTTGAGGAAATTTAATTTCGTGCTTTTATGTGATTTATAAGAATCATGCATGGAAGAAATGGGCTACTAGTTATACTTTTTCGGAAAATATGGTTTTTATTGTATTTGCGATTTTCTATTTATAAATATTTTGTTTTCCAGCTTAACTCTTCGTTTGTAATATACATGAAAAAATTCAACAATTTTCTTGATTTTAAGCAACAGAAATGTTTTTACCCAATTTATTGATTATTACAACTTGCACCGGATTTGGGGTAAGTTGTTGCAGATGTGTGGCATGTAAAAATAGAAATAACAGTATTTAAAATGATTTTTTTCTTTTATTAATTAAAATGTAGAAGATATATGGTATTATTATTTGATAAAATCATTGCAAGGGTAACACCCCAGCACAACTGGCGCGCCCCACGTCTAATAAAATAGGTTTTGTGTAACAATTATTTATTAGAAAAAGTTACATTATACACAAGACAAGATAATTTTAAAAATTAACACAAACACAAAGAGAAGTTAGAGATGTGTTCATGCCCATTGCTTGGGCTTCACCGGCGTTTTCGCCGCTTGAGCTCACCAGTCTAGGTGGATCAGCAGTTCCGGTTACAGTTAATCCGGTTAAGTTAATAGTGGCGGCTACATATTTATTTTTGATAGCAATAAACATATCTGTGCATTAGGCGAATAATTCTGCATTTAATTATTTTTTGGAGTGCAAAGGGTTAATATCATATAATATTACAAAATGCTGTACAATATTATGCCGCAAGGTGTGCTACCTGGGTACCAAATTTCATTCATCAATCTCAAGCGTTTTTTATTTATCTTTATCACAAAAAGACCGACGGATTTTTTTTTTCAAAAAAGGTTTTTTCAAATTCAAGGAGGTCTAAAATATGGTTATTCTTAAAAATCTTGGGTTAGAATTTTTCTATAATACTTACGCAAGAAAGTAAAAATCACAATACGATAAAAAACAAGTAATTTTTTCTATTGTTGAGATATTAGACGAAAATTTTAAATCCTAGAAATTTTGAATTTAAAACACCATTCATTAAAATATTATATTAAAAATTTTAGTTTAACATTTTTTTTCATCAAAGTTTTTCCAGAAAAGCCCATTGTGAAAAGCAGCAAATGAAGATACTTTCACATTTACATCCTTTTAACTTATCAAGACGAGTCTCGAAAGTTCTTATTCAGGTTCCGGTTGCAATGATAAAAATACGGAAATAATCAGCTTATCAATTTTAGCTCATAAACATTCAAATAAAAAAAAAGTATAGTAATTTAGATAACAGATAAGATACTGTAAAAATATTTTCTGTAAATACATTTTTCTATCTAATTCCTATTGGAATTATTTCCTATACATTTTGTGCTAATCTCCTTTAGCAACCTGCTGATTAGATAGGGATTAATACTCGCTCAAATATTCACGTTAATGTCCTATGCACTTTTGAAACATCAAATATTAGTTTTCATGAAATATTTGATAATGTTAAATGAAAACATTATGCTTTTATATTTTGCTAAAATAACCCAGTTTTAATTTAAACATTATCTATTATAATAAAAGATATTATATATGTAATGATATTTTAAACTCTAATTTAAATCCAAATTAATATCCTAATTTTTAATTTAATTAGAACACCGTAACTTCTTTCTAAATATATTGTCTTATTTCTTGATCCATTCCACATGTTCTAGTAAATTAATTCAAAAGAAGCTGTATGCTATAGCTGGATAGGCTAAAAGACAACAGGTTTCCAAGCTCCGTGTGAGAGAAGAAAATTGTCCAGCCAAGCACATTCCTTTAAAAAGATCCGCGTATTTCCTTTACCTTTTAAGTGTGTGTTGAGAAAATTCCCATCGAAATCTCATTGTATAAGTACTGTGAAAAAATATTTTCCCTATCAAAATCTTGCTATTTAAGACCAGGGATAATAATTTCCTTCTCTTTTACACTTCAGCTCTTCGTCATTCCGTTTTGTGTCGTTCTGCGTTATGTCGTCGCATTTGTTTACACATAATTCCTGCTTCCCGTGGTGGAATAAAATGAACTTAAAAATTCAAATTGTCATGCATATTTTCGAAACCACCTTCTGCTTGCATATATATATATATATATATATATATATATATATATATATATATATATATATATATATATATATATATATACCTTTTTAGTATGAAATATCAAGTATATTTTTTATAATAATTGAAAATATGATATCTACTCTCATATAATTAAAAATTGTTTCATATCTATCTATACAATAAATATTTTTTTTACAAATTACGCATATTTTTACTAAAATTAGACTTAGCGAGAAATAATACTTCGGCCTGTATAGGCAATTGATGCTTGCCAAATTCTAATCTGTAGGAGAGCCTTGTTTTTCATTTATTCGTCTCGTAGGGTTACCATCAAAATATCATTCATTAAAAAGAAATGTGAGGTTCTATGTTGTACTGAGTTTATCGATATCTAAAAAAACACCCAATAATATTACAAAAAAATCTCTTTATTTATTATAATGAAATTGAAAAAAAAATGAAATGAAACGGAATAAAGATAACTGACTACATTTTTATTTGACTTTTTTTTTTATTCATTATATATCATTATATTTCTAGTCTAAATTGTTTGGAATGAATCTTAATATCGCAATTAATATTTTAAAAACAATTAAGACATAATTTAGGCTAAAGTAAGCAATCTTTTAAACTCAATTATTAATCATTTGAAAAAAGAGGATATGAATCATGACAGTTAGCTGAAAATCGAGTTATCTAATCACAATAATTTTTTTTAGAAACCAGAACATAAAAATCCATTAACATTTAATTCAATAAAATGAATAAATTATTAATTAAACGAGATGTATTCAGTGGCTAATATATAAAAATATGAAATCAGATTAATTTGTTAAATAGTTTTATAACAAAATTTTAAAGTTAAAAAGGTATTTAAAAAAATGTATTCAAAAAAGATTTACAAATCAAAGATACTTCTTCAATTTTTGACAAAAAGTCAAAAACTATTATTTGTCTTGTCTTATTAGAAACGATTGATCACTGTATTGCTTTTTTATAAAACGGAACAAAATCTATCAATCGCTCGAAATAACCTTATAATTACGGTTTTAGGGAAACCATTATTTACTATTTAATATGATTCACAATGTAAACATTTTACGTAATATTGTAATGGTCTGCTGCTTGTCTGAAAAAAAATCGAATGACTCATTTAATAATATACTACAAACAAATTGCTCGTGTTGTTGCAATACATTCGTGCCGAAAATTCTGCAATTCTTAAAAGCCCTAATTCTCTTCGCCTTTATTCCCCATTCATATCACATGACTAAACGCGATAGGGAAAAATGAGACAGAAAACCACAACAATAGAGGGAAAAAGAGGGAATAAAAAAACCGAATAATAAGCATAGTTCAACGAAAGAAGCATTAAGTTCAAGGTCTACGGCCTCCGGCAATAACACTCAGTCAGTCGTCAAGTTCATTTCGAACACGTTATCAGTTTGTATTTAAATAGATAGCATCAAAACACTTCATTCATAACTGTGTTTAGTTTATAACCGGCAAAATATCCTCTTGTCGAAGTGAACTATTTTTTGGCTGAGTCATTTTGTGACTTTCTGCTGGTCAGACAAGTTTGTATTTTAGAGAAAAATGGAGATAGAAAGCGTTCTAGTTACGGGAGCAAACCGTGGAATCGGCTTGGAATTTGTGAAACAATTAATAAGTCTGCCCAAGCCTCCACGGTTTTTATTTGCAACTTACAGAGATCGAAGTACCATAGAGGTAATATTCTTTTTCGCTTATCTGTCTAATTCTTTTCTGAAAATGGTATTTTAGATAAAATTTACTTTTATTCTTTATCAATTAAGGAATAATACTCTCTATTTTTTATTTTTTGCTTGTTAGAAGACATTTAAGTTGTGTATTAAAAATACAAAGCAGAGGAAGCATTGGTTATTATTAGAAAAGGAATCAGTAAAATTATTTTATGCTTGTTCTTTTTTTTCCTATTTGCACAATAATTAAATTCATTTCAAATGGAACAGTCACTGTGAAAAACATTTTTTTTTTTGTTAGATTGAATAATTCAGGAATTTCTTACATTTTTGAATTATCATTTCAATGAAGTATATTCCTTATGTTATAATAAATATTTTAATTTTTTTTTGTTTAAAGCTATAAAATGTAGATATTTAGATGCATGAAAGTCGATAGGTAAGTTTATTGCGCTGTTTAAATATTTTTAAATAACATTTAAGACTGAAACAATATTATATTATATAGATGTATAATATTATATTGATATATTGATAAAAAAATTTGTAAATTTTAAAGAAATTATGTATGTTTGCATTGAATCATTAGGGGAAATTATGTATAATAACTACAATATACAGGAATATTTATTCTTTATTTAATTGGTTATATTATGATCTTTTTCAGAAATCTGATAAAAATAATTTGTTAGTAATAACAATTTAATTACTGAAATAAATAATTTAATTATAAGCAATAATAATTAAATTAATAAAAATGTATAATTATAAACATTAATAAATAAATAATGTTTAATTTTATATTTGGTTTTATACTTAATGGTGTCTATGTATTCTATCAATCATTAATACACATTATTTAAATGTCTAAATACAGGGTGTTCATTAATTATTGTCGGGGTTTCCGTACCTCCTGACTTTCGAATAAAAAAATATTACGCAAAAACCGATTACGTATTCGTAAATTACAACTCAACGAATTTTAAGTGGCAGTAATGCAAACTTCGCGCATTTGTAGTCTGGGTAATTATAACGTCATAAATAAAAATGGCAACCGTGCAAGAAAAATCAATGTGTGTACTGTGGTTTTCCGAAACTAAATCAGTCAAACAACTCAACGTCACTTCAGGACCACGTATAAGAAAGATCCTTCTTCGGATAATTCTGGTTAACACAATTTCAGGAAACTGGTAGCGTTGTACACCGAAAGGGAGCGGAAAGACCGAGCACTTAGCAGGAAAATGTTGATCGCATCCAAGAAACGTTTATTCGTAGTCCACGAAAATCAACGAGACTATCAGCTGTGCAGTTATATATGCCGCATACGACAATATGGAACGTTCTCCATAACCGCCTTCAGCTGAATGCCTACAAAGTGCAAGCTTTAATATAAGCTTTTAATAATTTTTTGTGCTCTTTAATATCATTCATAAAATTCTTTGAGTTGTAATTTACGAATACGTAATCGGTTTTTGCTAAATACTTTTTAATAGAAAGTTATGAGGTACGGAAACCCCGACAATAATTAATGAACACCCTAAATATGCATGTGAATTAAAATTAAATTTAATGCATAGTAATTATGTGTTTTTACTTCTCATCATTAGAATTGAGGTGATCATTAATAGTTATGAATAAATCCCAAGCATTTTACTGTTTTGATTCCTTTGCTCTTGATGCACATATGAGAAAAAGGAATAAATAAAAAGGAATTAAAATAAGCCTTTAGCATATTTAGTTAAATCTTTTGAAATGTGGAGATATGTCAGTGTATTATTACGTTTATGTACTCACATTTCAATATATGATTACGTTGAGAGCTCATTTATTAAAAAAAAGTTTCTTATAGTAATATGTTACATGGGGATTCAAATGTCAAAATTCAAAATGCCTTTTCCAAATGTTTATTGGGGTCACGGTGGCCTGGTGGTAAGGTCTTGGCTTCGAAACCTGAGGAATCGGTTCCACATTCGAGGCCCGGTTCCTCCAAAGATCCGTCGTGTAAGCGGATCTGCTGCACGTTAAATGTCCTGTCCAAGCGCCCTCTCGCTGGTGTGGAGATACCATCTCAGGCGTCGTTCTCATCATCTGATCAATTCTCAAAGTTACGAGGTCCGTCCTAAAATAGCGCCAGCGTTGCCTTTAAGATGGACTTGAATATAATTAAACTAAACTCAAACAAATGCCGAAATAAAATTTAAAAAATACCTGAAGTTGTGTACATCCACTTTTGTAAACGTCCGTAAAACACGCCTAAATCCACATTTTTATTTATGCGTCGTTTTATCTAAATTCCGATTCACTCGTGAACACCTATAAATTGCTTCATTTATATAACACAGAACGTAACTTCGGTTAATCTTCATTTTTTAGACGATTTTTTTATACAATTCCAGAATTGTTCACAATTGCAAAATTAATTGAAGAAATACAGTTTGGCGCCAATTTAGCTATGGTGAAAATCAATTGGAAGAAATTATTCCATCTTCCTTTTTCAAAGATGCAATGGGTGTCTTTGAACTTTTCAAGGAATAATTAATCAATTGAATTAAGATAATAGTTAAACATTCTTGGATTTATAATTTTTTAACGTGAAAGCATTTATTATAACTCATTAATATACTGTTACAAACTTTGTAAATATTTGTATTTGTCTTGAAATAGACAGATCTGAAATACTCAGATACTGGGTCGAAAACTGTGGAATTTGGCTGATTTTACGCAAAAATAGCGTTTCCAGCGATTTGACGACTTTCTGACAGGATTCTTGGCAACTTTACAATATTTGGCAAAAAAATAGTTTTTCGAAATTTTATCACTTAAGCTCTAGAACTATTATTAATAGCGAAATAGCCTAGAACTTCTCAGAACCTTGGCGAAAGTCCCTAATTTTCACGCCAAGTCAGGTATAAATGCCACCGCCTAGAAATTTTCTCCTTGATCAGAATTACACTGTTAATAATAGCACCATAAAAAAACTCATAACTAATTTTATTAGTTATTCCATTAGCTAAAGCAAACTCACTTCCTTAGGAGCCACACCCCTCACTCTTCTACAGCCAATAGCAACGAGTCCTGACACACGCCATCCTACCTCAGCCTCTAACTACCATATACCATATGCACTCCACCCTTAGGTCTCTGCTCATTCCAGTGCTTATCGCAGAGGACAACGGACGCATATGGACTGCCATGCCACTAGAGAAACATCAGTACCGGGGATAAGACCCTTCCGAGCTAGGCGCCCCATTAACCTTACAGCTACCATGATGATTAGAGATTAGTCCACGGAAGAAGACTGTACGCCATGTCCTGAAGATCCTGTCAGTACTGGGGTTAAGCTCCTTCTGGGGCTAGGAACCCCGTCAACCCAATCATCTACCATGATGATTAGAGAGTAGTGAAAACTTGAGTGTTAGTCCATTGCACGTAAGCTGTTGAGGTATTAGAGACCTCTGTGTTAGGAAGCTGTTTCCTTTTGCATTAGCTGAATTGGAGCTGCGTCATGCTGTAATTCCTGCATCTTCTAGAGATTTCTGCGAAAAAAAATTTAATTTTCGAAAGGTTCTTTTATGAACTCTCAATCTGCACGAACCCTGAAGCGCGGTACAATACTGTACTTCAAGCATTCAAAAAAACAAAACATTAGATAAGGATTAGTTTTTAAAAAAATTAAACACTAAGCATGCACGTATATCGAATAAAACAAGAAATGTATAATTAACACTCAAAATAAATTACAACGGTGTGATTTTTCTCCTTTAAAAAATAAATGCTAAATTTTAAAAAATAAATATTTTTCAACATAATGTTATGATATATTTGCACCATTTTTTAAACTAAAAAAATAAATATTTTAAAGTAAATTTGCATCAATAGCATTAAATTAATAATATTAAATGTTGTTTATTAAACTTTTGATTGTTATTTTCAGTTTTAAATCATTCCATCGAAAGCTGGTAAATGTAATTGTAAATGGAATTTACTGTATTTACTTATTTTTGTTGGCAGCCTATTTTTTTTCTTGTAGAAAATGTTTGTTTGCAATGTTTGTTATTAAAATGCAATGTCTTGTTTTAATAGTCGATGAGAATTTAATTTCATGCTTATATATATTTTAGGACCTTAAGACAATTAGAGATTCTACACAGCAGACGCAAATTCTTTTAATAAAAATGGGTAAGTTGCATTATATATAATTGATAATACACTGATATACAGGAAAATAAAAGGTACGCTCATATTAGTTGGGCAAAAAGAATAGTTATATTATACCTATTTTGTCATTCAACCAAAGCTAAGACAAACATGATTAAACGATGAAGGAAACACAAAGATTACAGCTTTCGGAATTATTCGATATGGTTGCGTCCTTTTATTTTTATGGAAGCGTTCCACTAGCCGGCGTCTTGAAATAGAGGTATCTCGCCTTTCCTTTGATCTGGTCGACCCGAGTTCGAGTCCCTCCCTGTTCTTGCATGGCTGTTCTGTGTTCTATTGGTAAGGTGTGTCAATGTGCCTCTTGTGAAAAGGGAATGTGAGTAGCAAAATTCGTATTCTTGTCTCTAGTTGGTGCTACTACAAAACAAGAGACGCCGATTAGGCTTAAATCACTGACTACCTCAGCGAACTTGTCTATGGGAAGTGCCATAAGAAACAACAACAGTGTTCCACTAGTAAACCCTTTTATGCTGTTAAGTATATTATACACGAACTATTTGAACTGATAAAACTTTGTATTGAAAATAGTGTGTATTCTTTCGGTATTTATAGTATTCTCGACATGAATTTCTTTGCACTTGTACTGCCCCGAAAGTTTCTTCTGCCCATAGACAGCTATTCAATTTACCATTGCAATTACTCATCTCCATCCTAAAGCTGTGCTATACTCTATAGAGCTGTTATCTCTACAGCTGACAAATTATTTACTGAAATTTTTTTTATCGAACAGTTAAAAATCCCCGTGAAACTCTAAGTATCACGCGGGACTTACAGAAGTGGACAATACATTTCATAAACACATCATATACCGAACAACTACTCACACATCACATTCGTTTGCACTGCTCCTTTTTATGATTTTACTGCCGGGTGCAGAGGTAGCGTGTCTTCCTCATTACTAGGTGTACCGGGTTCGAGTCCAGGTCAGGGTATGGTTGTTATTTTTTGTTCTGTCTGTTAGGCCACCCTGTAAAAAGTGACTGTGCAAGCGAACATGATAAGTGTGTGTCATCTTCATATGAACCAGAAGTCAGACTTCTGCCCTCGGGTGCTTAGGGTTCCATACCCTCAGAAGCTACTGCACCCATCCTTTCTTTATAAAGCGGACACGTCATCATATATTATTACGACTTGCAGTTTTCTAATTTTTGCATACAATATCATAAAAATTGTAAGGCTCTCAAACTTGATTAGAATAAGAATTAATTAACATCAAAATTTATGAATTAATTACACCCTTACCTTACTGTTAAACTTATTAATTTAAACTTCAAGTGTGTAGGGGAAGGAGAAATCATTATAATATATATATTGTTTAAATTAATTTTGAAAAATTAATTAGAATGAGAGATTGAAAAATTGTATGTAAGTGGAATTTATGCCACTTAAAATTCAACTTTTAAAAATTTTAAATGCTATAAAGATGCATGTTTACCAAATGTCGTTCGATTCCTTTTAGGGCATGGAGTTGCATGAGTTTGAAACAGAAAAAGGGGGATGTTCAATTTTATACCTATAAAGAGAGATTATAACTGTTTCTAACAATGAAATATTTTATAACGCATGTTTAAAAACAACAGTGTAATTTTAGAGACTGAAAGAAATAGTAAAATCTGAATTTCAAGTTTTTGTAAAAATAAACTTTCGTTCCTAATTTTTTTTAACATAATATGAATTGATTGCTTAAATTAATATAATCTAATAATTCATTCTTTGCTCCAGAGATCGAATGAATATATTTAGTTGACAGCTGTTAAGAGAATACAAATGAAAAACATAATTAAATAAAATAGAATAAAATCTGATATTGGGTTGGAAAATCACAATTAAAATTCGATACAATATTATACATTAATATAATACTACATATAATTTGGCAAAAAAATCTAGTATTTAAAATACGTGAAGTGTTTCTTCTTTTTTATCTCGAACACTAAACAAAAATCGTAAAAGTGCGAGTTGTGTAAAATAATATAATAAGGAAATTGACTCGATATGAAAAGAAAATTCCTTAGCACGTCGAATACCAAGTTAATTTCACATTGTTTACCCATCTGGGCAACATTAATTTCTCATTGTGCATTGATTATTTTGGTAAAATATTAATTACGACAGCCATGTTGATTTCTGTAATCACTCGTAATGCATCTATATTTCTAAGGTCACAAGTGAACCCCCTTCCATGTTTCTGAAATGTAGTCATTTGTAACGTTTTTGTACTCTTAATTTGCGGGATACATTTTAATAATGATGGTAATATATAAAAAAATTAAAACATTAAAATTTTTCTTTAATTTTTTTGTAATTTTGGCTACGCCGATTCTTTGTGACCCCCATGGCAATAACCCTTTCAGCCCCGAATTTTTAAAATATGAGGGAAAAAATTCATGGAAATTAGTGATAAGGGTCACCAAGAGAAGATCCACATTTAATTTACCTCATTTTCATCATGGGCATAGGAATTAGGAAGTCGTGGTAAATGCCGCTATCAGGTTTGAAAAAAAATGAAAATTAAGAACTTAAAATGCCTTTGTGGTAAATGTTACCGGGACGGACGAAAGGGCTAAACATGTTGAATATTCACTAAAGATTTAAGTGTATCACGACTGATTAAACTTCTAGTTCCTGTGTTTTTCTATATGTGCCTCAAAATTTTGAAATTTCTGTTTCAAAATTTTGACCTGGCGATTCATTAAAAAGAATATTTTACGCTTTTGTACATTAATAAAGGTGTTCATATTTATTTATTATCATGTCAGAACATGATGTTGTTTTTGGGATGATGTTTTTGGTGTCAACAAAAACCCGTTGGAGAAAAATTGAAAATTTATTATCTGCACGAGCATCTAAAAAAATCATGTTTTAAATAATGCGTTGCCATTGCATTTATAAAAGCTCTGATTTAAAAAAAATAAGTTAATGACTACAGCAAATAAAACCTAGAAAAATTCCATTTTGAGCACGTGATTATATGAAATGAAATAAATAGGAAATGTGGTATTTTTTTAAACAGTAAATGCGAAACAAAGTTTTTTGGATCTTTTGCAATACTAAAGTGACTCATTCAATGAAATAATTAAAATGAATAAAAAATATAATTTGACTTGCACGAGCACGTGATGCTTGGCCGTTCAAGTAATTATGTTCTGATATGATACATTGAAATATGCATAGCAGATCTTTTTTATTTATTTATTTATTGCTTTTTTCTGATTTATAATTTTTCCTTTACTAGACGTAACGAAGACGAAAGAAATTGAAGACGCCCGCAAAATAATCGAAGACATGGTTGGAGACAAAGGACTGGATCTTTTGATCAACAACGCTGGAGCTTTGAAGTTCGAGAGTTTTCCTGAAATTACCGAAGAGAATATGTTGTTCCACTTTTCCACAAACACAGTGGGACCTGTCATGGTTTTAAAGGTACAGGTGCTTTTAAATAAATGGTACATTATATAAATGCATCTTTATTATGGAACCTTCCGTTAATTGTAATCCTTGTCTAGACTAAAGCTTATGGTACGCCCTGATTATCAAACAGATACTCGATCGTAAACTTTTGTCAATTCTTAAAATTAGGGCCGGGATAGTTTGGTTGGAACAACGTTAGATTCACATTTCTTGGGCTGATAATTTGAACCCGCCAGCCGAAGACTCTCCGTGCGTGTGTGGCGGCTGCCGCACGCTAAATCTGTCGTAGTCATAAAGTCCTCCATGTTGAGAGTAATACCACTAGTGGGGGGGTACTGGGTCAGAGATGATCGTTCTGTTTTCCAGATCTAAATTATGATCAGTGAATGAATGAATGAAATGCATGAAGTCCACCCGAAAAAAGTGTTTCTAACGTGTGTGAGCTAGAAGTCAGAATTCTGCTTTCGTGTGTTTAGTTATTAATACCCTCAGAAGCCACTGCACCCCTGCTTTCGTTGTAAAGCGGAACACAAGAACAACAAGTTCTTAAAGTTCTCACCAAATGACCACCAACTTCAGTAGTAAAGGGGAAAAAATTATTCAAATTTCGTTTTAAGAAGTTGCATTTGAAATTTTGTAGTTTTCTGCGACTGAACGTAATAGTAATTTGGCGATTTTATTTGAGATGTAAACATTACTTAACAATATTGAAAAACCATGAAAGTCGGGTTGACAAAACTACGGCTGGCATATAGGACTCCAGGTTATCTGAGAAAATTTCTTATTCCTTTTTGTTAATGTAATACCCATGGTGCGTGCTTTGTTCATCAGAAATGCTCTCTCGGATGGGTTTAGGGAACAAAGAGGTTTTCTGAGGCAGTGTCTATTATTATACATGTGAAGGTTTGGGTAGATGGTTCAATCATGCCAAAACGGCTGAAGAAATTGGATGAAATTTAGCACAGAGATGGATTATACTCTACGGAAGAACATAGGCTAATTTTTATTTCAGTTAATTGAGTGGTTAATTTTTTATTAATTAAAATCCTTCAAAAAATAAAAAAAATTGTAAACATCTGCCTGAGCTTTTGAATCGTTTGTTTTTATTTTTCTATTTCCGGTATTCTTTTAATATTATCTTATTCTAAAAGAAGGTTCATTGATTTTTTTTCTTACGCCGTTCTTGTGTTAATATAATTCGATATTTGCTGCTCATTTCTCTTGATTTTTTTCTTGCTGTGCATGTCCCTTTTGTCTATTTTCATCATTTTCGATTAAAATTTTTAAAGTACCTTTGTAATTTCAAGTACATAGCTTTTAAGTAGTTTTTTCCCCACGCTACAGATGTTAGACGTAACATACTTTTGACCGGTTATTTCAAACGATTTTGCTTATTTTCGTAGTGTATGAAAAATTTTAAACTAAACATTGTTAATTAATAGATCTTTTGATTCCTTCAGAAGTGCTTTTGAATAAAAATAAAATGAATGAATTGAAATTCAAATTTTCTAATCTGCATTGCGTTGCCCAACTGGTGCTTAAAATTGTCATCTTTGCGTTGCTCCAATTGACGTTGAAAGTTTATGCATGCATACGGCTTTGATAACATTTTACATTGTGATTAGACTGTCAGTTCTCACATATACACATCAAAATTTCCACGCGTACGGTCGCGGGTAAGAGCTAGTTTACATATATGTGCGTAAATCTGCCATCTGATCCATTGTAGGACCACCCCCGCCTTTGTATGTCGGCCATGAGTTTTCCGCTAAGTGTCTGTAAAATGAAAGGGCGTGATGAATAAAATGAAAGGACATAAAGGAGACTTGCTAAGCAAGGAAGCAGTATTACAGATTCTTAAAAATATCTTACGTTTAATACTTCAGAAATTTATAATGAAGGAATAAGAATAAAAAATATATTCTATGTTTCTTTAAAAACTTATTAATTTTAACATACAGTGATCATGGATAATAGATAGATAGATTGCTGAACAAATAAACTGTTATCCAAAACGTTAGGCCATTTATAAGGATAAATTGTGAAAATATTTAAGTATTTTTTTTAATTAGAAATACCACTGTTTGGAAAATACAGAAAAACTCTATTACGTGTTCTAGTAAACGTTAAAACAGGAGCATCATTATACCTTTTAGTATACAAATCGCCGAAAGAAATTATTATTGATTTCTAAATTTTGATGGATGTACCCGTTTTAAGTCTGTTGGGCCCGAAAGAATTATTCTCAAAAGAATTTCTACTCTTTGTATGGTAGATACTTTTTGATCCCAGATTTGTAATTAAGATGCCGTCTTGAAATAATCATAAAGGAAAAAATATGTTAAAAATTTGTAGAAGGACATAGGATTACATTTTCCGAAAATAAATTCAAAGGCTCGTTGTTTGTGGGTTTCGGCACTGCATGCAATTTTCTTTTAACATACCTTGGCCATGGAACTTTTACCTCCAGGTGGATGTGGCCCTAAAAAAATCTAAGTTTTTTACTCAAACGCACACTACCAAATTTTAGTTTTATGAGAATACATTGGAAATTTTTGACTATCATGGGGGAAGGGGGCCGGATTCAAATATTAATAGATATCCAAAATATGGAAGTTATGGATATGAGATACTTCATATCCATAACTTCCATATTTTGGATATCTATTAACTTCAATATTTGAATCCGGCCCCCTTATCCATCACAAGATACTTCATGGCCAATGTTCTTTAACATTATCGCATATAGTGCCATTACTCACAAGTGGTTAGCTTTTAAACTTTTTTCGCTCTCTCTTTCTTTCTTCCTCCTTTCCTTTCTCTCTCTCTCTCTCTCTCTCTCTCTCTCTTTCTTTCTTTTAATCTTTCCTCTCTTTCTGCCTTTCTCTCACTCTTTCTTTTTCTTTCGCAAAAATTAAATTCCCGCCTTCTCCTGTAAATTACTATGACGGATATGGATTACTCTAGGCCCGAACTCGTAATCTGAGGATTTGTAGATGAGACATAACCACAATGCAAAAGTATAATTGTGCATCGTAGATGTTATCTGGCTTATAAAGCTTTCAAAGCAGTCGCTTATAAAGCAGTGAGTCGGTGGTTAGACGAATTTGCACCAAGCTTATGGTGAGTGTGTGTGAGAGTTGGTGGTGATGTTGGGTGTTGCATTTAATGCGCCTGAGAACTATTGTTATCGTTAGAAGGCGCCACAACAGTTGGGCAAAACTGCGTACAAAGGTTGCTGGTTCAAAGACGCTGATCACGTCCGGGTCACCATTATGGTAAATGTGGATTGC
>JAOUZG010035803.1:359815-397505 GCA_026289955.1 Argiope argentata
GGTATCATATGGAATGTTTTGCAATATGCTGTCCTTAGGAGATCTCCACCACCTTGCACTCCCACGGCTTTGTGGACTGCCCTGCAAGTACATTGGCGTGAACTGTCTACAGAATATCATCACAAATTGGTTGATTCCATGCCACGACCTACTGTGGTACTTCTGCGTGCTCGTGGGGTCCCGGCACGATGTTAGATAGGTGCACCAGTTTTTTTTTTTTTTTTTTTTTGGCACTTCAGTGTATCTTATACATGAAAAAAAGTAAATAAGTCAGTCCATCGAAATTAAATTTTAATATGTCTTATTGAAGTAAATTATTATCAAACCTTGTTTAATTTTAGGGATTAAAACAAATTTGCGTGTTGTCAATTAATAATTTCTCATAGATCTTTATTTTATTATATATATATCAGCAATATATAAAAAAAAATCAATTTATTGAGTTCAAATAATAGTGATAATTTCTTCTTCATCCAATGAATCCAAAATCAATCAATTTATCACCGAAAATCTATTGTGTCTTTATCCTTCAGCTCTATAAATGTCATGATAATTTCGTATCATTTGTAAAGATGATAAAATGTAAATGTAGTGGAAAGATAATTTTCAAATATTCAATTAAAACAGGGTTTTAATTCAATGTTAGGCTTAATTTTAATATTCTTTATGCATAAGAGATATTAAAGAACTCGGCGTAGTGTTTTGTCCTTGTATCTTGTGTGTAATAATATATGTAATGATAGTCTGAATCTTAATTAAACAATTGTTTATCTTAAATTAGCCTATATTACTTTATTCAAAAATTCTCTTATTTTCTGATCTAAATCCCTCTTTTTATTTGCATTATTTTTTCACGCCCTCTAAAAGTTAGTAATATTATTTAAAAACCCAAAATTACCTGTTTATTAAACCAATTTTATTTCCATACTTTATTTTTTTAATGCAATATGTAATTGTAGAAGGATTTGTTTTACTAAAATCAGATTCAAATTCGTATATCAACTTATTTAATTGCTTACTTTTACCAGAGTTAAAATTAACACACAAAAAATATTTTGATTGGACGTTAATTTCCAAATTAAATTTTATCTTCAAAGCATATGCATTTTCCCCCGTGTTTTGTAACTTGTTTTGGCTTATGTAATTAAATTCATGTCTTTCAGTTTTATCAAACAGCAAAGTGAAATTTTAATTACATTCCACATTAATTTTAATAACCCAAAAAAATTAATAATCTGAGCGACCAAACTGGTCGCCAAAGGCGGCAAATAAGTCACTAATAACTGCTATCCTTTTTTATTGATTCGTTTTCAGATACCAGAAATGTTGATGAGATCGAAAGTGCTCGGCATATCATAGAAGATATGGTCGGCGACAAGGGCTTAAACATCCTTATCAACAATGCCGGAGTTTTAAAGCGAGAAGGTTTTCCGGAGACTACAGAAGAGAACATGTTGCTTCATTTCACCACGAACACTGTAGGACCCGTCATGGTTTTCAAAGTAAGGTTTCGAATGTCATATGATTTTATGAGAATATCTTTCACAAAAGAAATTGTTCACTTCACTATTACAGATACTCAGGAACAATTCCTGTTTCATTGGATGGCATTAATGCAAAGCCATTAAATTTCTGGGTTCAAACTGACAAAGGCGAGCATAAACCACATACTTATTAGAACCCATAGTTTTTCACTTCGCTGCAAACACTGTAGGATTAGTTATATTCGTGAAGATAGAATTTTACAAACATTTATTTCTACACTTTCTGTTGCATGGCATTTCGAATTTTGGACTTCTGCATCTTCTCGGTGGAAGTCCAATATTTTGATACTTTGTTGTTGTTATTAGTGGCACTTGCCATGGACAAGCTAAACCGAGGCATCAGTGTGTTTTAAGCCGAAGGGTGCGTCTCTTGTTTTAAAGCAGCGCCAACTAGGGCCAAGAGTACAACTTAGCTACACACTCACCTCAGTCGCTTGAACGGTCCATTTTTACAGGAGGGCATATTAATACACCTTAGAGATAGAACACAGAAGAACGACCGTGTCCAAACCGGGATTCAAACCCGGGACGTCCAGCTCACGGAGAAGATACGCTACCTCTAAGCCAAGACGTCAGCTTGATACTTTGTGAAATTGATTATCAGTTAATCTATTAATATTTTTATTCCATTCGAGCAGCATTAAGAAAAATTCATTTCTAGATCGAATATATGCAGGTTTAATATTCAAAGATTCGGATAGAATACACAAAGACGATTATTTTGATATACAACGTGGTTGTATATCAATGGTCGACTGTGTTATGAATTTTGTGTAAAAAAAATGTAAATATGTATGAATTTTTGTGTAAATATTTGTAAATAGTTTAATTTTATAAAATTAGTCGTAATGGAATCGGGCATCAGTAAGAAAAGACAATTTCTACAGGAATTCCCAACAAAAGATCGACATATTGACTAATTTGGCGATGTAGGTGCGTTAGTGACATAATGAGGTCGCTAATGGCTTTTAATAAACGCTAAAATGTGAAGTAGAAGATGAGAAATAAAGATTCGTTCCTAGAGAATGTTGAAGAAAGTTCCACACTCGTACGGAACGAGCCCGTGGTTTCCGCCTTAGCCCATCGACTTTAGTGGAAAGCTATTTAAAGGCGCGGCTTAAGGTGGAGAAGATCAGTTCGGAGAACGAGCTACGTTAGTTGGCTTAAATTGAGAGGGCGTCTTTTCTCTTTGACGTGCTTTCTTTAGCTCCGCTGTTATCCTAAATTCACGGTTTAAATAGAGTTAATTCTCTGTGAATTTTTAGCTTGCGTTGCGTATATTTAATGCACGTTTTCATAGACAATAAATTCTGAATCTTTGCATCGTTCTTGTGTGAGAAATTTCGTAACAATTGATTTGAATTCTATAAGGGAAAAACAGCTCCCGTTTTCATTACCCAGTTCACCGTTCTTTCGGACATATCAAGTTGTTGCGCCACCTGTCGTACCAGTTGATGGACTAGCTTCCCATATTTCTTTCCCATTCCGAAAATTAGCTTCCATTTTTGAAAGCATCTCTATTTATCTCCATCTCTAGCACATTATCCAACACAGTGCCAATCTCTTTAAATCTTTGTTATGCTCTTTGGATGGTCGTGCCATTTATGCTATGATGATTGCCGATTTTTTCACTACAACAGGCTGTTGATTGCAATTCATGGTAAGTCAGCACATGAAAACCCGATGCTCATTCGAAAATTTCCTCATTTTAGAACCACAACAATTACCTGCAACACCGAGTAATTTCTTAGCGAGTAGCGTGCGATTCATTCTCATCAAACGCGCTTTCTAGCCTTGTAAGCCGTGACGGGTTTGGTTTGGTTTTGGTTTTATGGCGCAAGGACCAGATTTGATCATTCTGAGCCAAACATTCGTTAAAAAAAGTTCTTTGTTTGCCGCGACGGGGATGTGCATATTATCTTGCAGGTGCGCTTTTCCACTCATCCAGGATATTTAACATGTTACGCAATCATTGTACGCATCGTAATTTGGAATACAAATTGTCGGATTCGTAATTAGCGGTCTTTTTGCAATTAGACTATGATGCTATAACCGGGGATGTTATAAATCAAAATACTCGTCTTGACGTATTCTATCCGAATCTGTAAAGATTAGACGCTGCATACTTTGTGGTATACATTGTATTTAGAATAAAGAATTACCTACAATTTACGAGTTATAAAATAGAAAATAATTTGAATAAAGAATCTATATTTTAATGCTCTAAAAAGTTATTTAAAAAATACATTTCATTCAAACAAAAAAATTTACGAAACGTTAAATGACTTGAAAGAGGAAATTGCATTTAACCAACAATGCACAAGATTCCGAAATGGAAAAAAAAATGAGAAATTTAAGAGTGGGCTTCATTTGAAAAAAATTTACAAGAAATGTTCTTATATCAGAGTAATAAAACCAGCCATGTGCATGATTCCGAATACAAAATAATGCAATGGACTTTCCTTTGCAGGCAATGTTCCCACTTCTGCAGAAAGCTGCGACTCTATTGCCAGACGGTATGAACGTTTCCAAGGCAGCAGTGCTAAATATTTCTTCTGCAGGTGGTTCAATCGAATCCCAGTCCAGCGACTTCCACAAACAACGTTTAGATAGCATAAGTTACAAGACCAGCAAAGTAAGTGTAATCATGTCTGCATCTGATGATGTTTCCATCGGTCTTTCGTAAACTCCGTTCAATAGAAATTAAATTAATAGTATCTATAGGAATTGAAAATTACATATCGACTTTTTAAACAGTGAAACTGGCTGTCAACCAGTTTGAACAAGTTTAATCCAAAGAACACATCTTTTAATATGTTTGTGAAGATTGAGCGGCATTATTTGTGAAAATATGAAACACTAAGCCTTTCGTAATGTTTTACAAGCTTTTAGTACTTCTTGAGAAGATTTTAATAACCGCTTCGTTATCATCTTAAATGCTCACTGTATTATTGGCATTAGTACTTTGTAATTATTACCGTTTCGTTTGCGCTCTTTATTAAAATATTGCAACCATGCGCTGACTTGGCTTCAGCGATTGAATTTTTGGTAACCCTACTGACATGGGATCAGCTATTGAAAGCATATAACTCTTTCGTTTTAAATCGTTACAAGGTCGGTTGTACATCGATTATATTTGTACATACCATTTATTTGTAATTTTTTTTTTGAGTGTGTTTTTCTTTTTTATTATTATTTCTGTCCTCGTCCCTAATTTTTCTTTTGTATTTCTACAATATTTCTCAGAAATTTGTACTCTCAAACAAACTATAAGTCTGTTTATGTAAACTACCATAAGTCTTCAGTTTCTCTCCAATAGTTAACTTAATTAGACAAAGCCACTTCCCATTTAAATTTCAAACAGATCACTGTATTCAGCTTTTTTAAATTCAAATTTAAAATCCCCCATTAAATTTTAACAAATAAATATGAGACGTTGAACAACAGTCACTTTCATTATATCTTCCACTTCATGCTCATAACACTGTTTAAATAACCAGGTGGTTATAGTTACGGGGGCATGAAGTGGTGTTGTGTGTACCTCGATCAAATAAAAACTTGGAATTCGAATTGTCGTTCGATTTTAAATAAGAATACAGTCCACTTATTAAAAAAAAATGAAATAAACTAGCTTAAACTCATGGTAAATTTGTACCATAAAATTTGGTCCATCGAGCCGAAGTTTGAATTTTAATTAAGTTTCTATTTGAATAGTAAATAATAACGGAGAAAGATATTACTTTGTTAAATAGGACACGTAGTGGAATCAAGGCACAAACTAGACTATTAAAGTCAATAAAGGATAAGCAGTTTGAAAATATTGATATAGAAGAAATTGAAGTCAAGTTAGATAAAGTACGTAAATTAAATCAGCAGCTTGAACTTTTAAGACAAGAATACTTCAAAGTTTTGAAAACAGAAAAAGATTTAGTGGAAATTGAAAATGGCTTCGTGGATATCCTAAAATTGGAGGTAGGTTTGAAAAAGCTTTTAATAATTGCATGCATAAAAATGTTGAAAAAAGCAATGCAAAAATTGATAAATCTAATGATGTTAATATCAAGCTGCCAGAAATCCCATTGCCAAAATTTTCTGGTCATTTTGAGGAATGGAACATTTTTAAAACTCAATTTGAATCATTAATTTCTTGTTACAAATAAATTTCGGAGTCGCAAAAGCTGTGTTATTTACAGTCTTGCTTAGTTGGAAGTGCGGCTCGGTAGATATCGAATCATGATTCATTTCATTCTTTATTGCTTTGGGAAATAGATTTAATAATAAAAGACATTGTTAATACTCACACTAATAAAATATTTTCGATTGAAAAGTTGCACAATGAAAGTGCCAAAGAATTAAGATCATTAATTAAGCCCAAATTTTTATGCAAAAATTATAGATCCAACAACTGAACTGTGAATATACTCTCCCACAATAAATTCAGCCTGAATGGTCACAATTTGTGACTTCCTTGAAAGTCATCGGAAATCCTAAAATTCCTAGATATATCTTGATAAAAGCTTATGAAAGAAATGTTATTATAGACTAAGCTTATGCTTTTGAAGCTGCTTTCGGAGCGTTAGTTTATGTGAAGTCTATAATGAAAGATGGAACAGCTGTCAATAAACTTACTGCCAATAAATCAAGGGTTCCCCCTCCCTTAAAATAATTTTGGTTCCTCGATTGGGTGTTGTCAGCATGTCTCCCTCTCTCAGAGTTGATAGAAAGAATTCATTTTTCTCTACCGATATTAATCATTGAAACAATCTGTTACACTGATTCAACAATTGCACTTACCTAGATAAGAACTTTTGTTGCTACTCGAGTATCAAAGACACAAACTCGAGCAAAAAACTTCCAGTGGGAACATATTCCTCGCCAACTTATCGCCAATACGCAATATGGATCTTTATTGACTAACTTGATTTCTTTTACTAGGCAGCCTTGAACATGGCGATGAAAGTGATTGCTCTGACCATCAAGGAACAAAATATCCTGGTCGTGAATATGTGTCCTGGCTGGGTGAAAACGGACATGGGAAGCGATGCTGCCGAGTTAGAAATATCCGAAAGCGTTTCTGCCATGCTGACCACTTTTTCGAGACTCAATGATCAACATCACGGCACTTTCATGGACAGAAACGGAGAAACGATCCCATACTAAATAATTTGGTACAAAGGGATTGTTATTATTGTTATTTTTCATGAAATCTGAAATGATATTGTGATTCTATAAGTTTATAAAAAATGATTGGCAATAAAATGGCTCTGAATTTATGTCATAAAAATGACAAAACGTACTCAATAGTGTTTATGAAATATGACCTTGATAAGTTGATAAAATGTGACCTAACAAATAACTTCATCAGTTTAGAAAAATATGACCGAGTCATTCAGTTAAGAAATATGATTTTGATACGTTTGTAAAATATGATTAGGAAAAACTGTTTCTGAAATTATATCATATTTAATCTATGTCATAAAAATAACCATAATCTAGGTCATGATATCAGAATGTCAAAACTTGTAATAAAAATGAATTTGTTCGCAAATTTTGACTCATAACTACATAAAAAAATCAACAACAAAAATTTAAAAAATACTTAAATGCGATAAAGCTGTTTTATAAATTATATTTTAACCCCTTAATCGTCATGCTCGTGCATCCGTGGGCATCAAATTATTATTTCTGAAAAATATATGCTGACTCTAAATCATTTAGAGGCGCTACAATTAGAGACAAAAATCGCATATAATTCACAAATGCCTGAATTATTCTAAAGATTCTTGATTTAATTCAATAAGAGAGCAATGTTTTCCCGAAGTGGATAAGTACCATCTAATTAAAAGAGCAAAGCAGTTAGTTAAAGGATTAATATCCATTTTTTATATCTAGTAAATTATAAAAAAGTTATTAATCGTTACAGAGCTGGCCTTCTTTATGAAGGAGTCCCAGTGTAACAAACCATTTGGGTTCTAAATATTTTGTACAGTAAAATTCCATTCAAAAAATCTATTCCAACAGATACAAAATACATATATGTTTTTTGAAAAAATAATAACAAGATTTCTTTAACCGTCATTAGTCATCATGATAATATTCAGGAAGGTAGAAATGTTTCAATCTTAAATCCATGGATATCTTAACATCATTCAAATATAAGAAGCATTTTGGTGAAATGACAATGCCATGGTGAGTAATAAAATGAAGATGAAATACATATAAAAAGAGAAATTTTATTGCTTGTACTTGTTAGGTTGAATATACGAAATAGTTCATTAAATTTGCTCCAGGTTATTAAAAATTGGGATTGGATGAGAAAGCAGTTATATTGGTTTTTCACTTTTTAATAAAAAGCCATTAATTTGAAGAAAAAAAAACAGTCAAAAATGGAAAGTATATCTAATAAAAAGACTTCAGGTATATGATTACGCTGGGGATGAACTTTTTGAAAAATGTTCTAAAATAATTATATTTTTTATTTTTGCATTTAAAAAAAAATAGAAAAAAATATTTATAAAATCAAAATACGCATTTAATGATAAGTTTCTAAAAAATGGCGAAAAAAAAAGGCTTTATTATACGGAAATGAATACAAAAATATAATGTTTAGATGATCATCAAATAACTAGCTAAAAAGTTGGTATATAATTTAAGAATTATATCACCCTGTGTTTGAATAAAAAATAAACTGTCTGTCCATCCACTCTTTAATCATTGGGGTTCGACATATATTAAATAAATAAATAAAACCAATTTCTATAAATGTTTTATAATTTCAAATGTTCTTTCAATGTAATGTTGATTTTCGGCAAAAATATTAAAAAATAAATATGGTGTTAGCAGTTTCTTTTAGTTATTAGGACTGAACACATTTACAGATTTAAAAGTGATACTTTCAGGAATGCAAATAATGTTTTTTGAAAACCAAACACCACTAAGATTTTTCTGACAATTAATATTATATTAATATCCAAGAGTATAACAATTGAGATTTTTTAAGCGACAGAATTCGCAAGGATATGATAGTACATGCAGGTATTTTTTCGTTATATTTTCTTTCGACTAAACTGAGTTTTTGAAAAAATAAATGCGTACCACCTGAAATTTTTACTATGTATTTCTTTCTATATAACAGATACTTAAGTGGAATTAGAAAAAACTTCATTCCAATTAAAATTAATATTTTTTAAATTCGGAATTATGTTTTTGTTGTTGTTTTGAAGAAGGAATTTTTGTATCTAAGAACTGACGGTACAAAAAATTAGCTCAAAAACAGAAGTGTGTGTGTGTGTGTTAAACATATATTTTTAAAAAGTTTCATGGCCGAATAAACAAGATATTTTTGCAATTTTAAAGCTTCTCTTTATTCACTTCCGGGTGACATAACATATACAGTAAGACCCCGCTTAACGCTGTTTCGTTTAGCGCTGTTTCGGTTTAGCGCTCTTTTATTTCAACCCGGAGATTCCACGAAATCGCTCGCAGCATACGGGGATTCCCCTAAATATTATGCAGCGATAGGTTTCAAATACATATCCGAAAGAGTGTACTTGTATTTCTTGTTTGGTGCGGTATTGTACAGACATATTTTCATTATTGGAAACATTTGTTGACATTATTGTATTAATTTACATATTTAATACTATATTACAGTGTCAAATATTTTGATCTTTAGTTTTTTACTATGGGTGAAAATGAAAAAGAAAAGAAAGCAACCAGAAGAAGCATTTCACTCAAAACTAAAATGGAAGTCATTAGAAGATTAGATTCTGGTGAACGTCAAACTCTAATTAGTTCTTCATTGAATTTGCCAACTTCAACAATAAGGACCATCATGAAGAATAAAGAAAAAATACTGTCATCGGCAACTGCAACTAAGTCAAGCTCTGCAACTAGAATTACCCGTTCTAGAAATAATATCATAGAGGAAATGGAAAAACAACTGTCTATATGGATTGACGACGAAATTGACCGCAATATGCCATTAAGCCAATCTATCATAATGGAAAAAGCTAGAAGAATTTTTAATTACATTCAGGCTGAGACAATTGACAAAAGTGAAACTTTCTTTGCTAGTCGAGGATGGTTTAATAGATTTAAATATCGAAATAACCTTCACAACATAAAGATTACAGGAGAAGCAGCAAGTGGTGATACAAAAGCGGCGGCTGAATTTCCAGCGATATTAAAAAAATAATTGAAGAAGGAAACTATCCTCCAGAACTATCCTCCTTTTTTTTTAAAGAATATTCGTTTTGTTATTTATATTTTGTTTTTATTTTTGCAAGAAATAATAATGTGGTATTAATTTGGGCTTTAAGAAATAAATGTTTGGTTTTATTTTTATTAAAAAAACATACTTTTTAAATTTAATACCTAACCAATTTCCTAGCCATCTTCCCCTAACCCCAATATTTACATGTGAAGATAGCCTCGTTTAGCGCTGTTTCGCATTACGCTCTACTTTGATGGAACGTATCCCCCGCGTTAAGCGGGGTCTTACTGTATATATATATATATATATATAGGATGTCTCAAAAACATTGACGATGGTTTTTATTCGTTAAATATTGATTTTAGACATACTATACTGTAAATTACAAAGTTGTGTAAAAAAGGGTACAAAATGTCATGAAGTTGGTTAAAATTTTCAGGGAATTAAACTTAAATAAATAAAAATTAATAAATAAATTTATTAACTTTTAAAACTAACAAATAAATTTATATATATTTATTATATTATAAAAACTTAAATAAATAAATTTATATATTAACCTTAAAATAAAATTTTCATTTTTAAACGGACTACGTATAAAAAAGTTCCCAGACAGTAAAATGCGCTCCATCTTCTAATAAGGTTCTGTACAAAATTTCAGAATTTTATCTCAAAATGTCGCAAAGATATGAAACTACATAAATGCTGACTTAAACACTTTTTCGATGCCTGGTTATAAGTTTGCAAAGAGGAAATATCATGTCGGATGTTCATGTTTTAGGGGTCGTACACAAATGAACAGAGAAAGTGATGATTGAACAAATAAATAATAATTGTGCTATTTATTGGTTCAAAAGTATCAAATATCTGTAGAAATATACAGGATATGCGATTCCTATAACACCCAATCGTTGCACTAATCGGGGAATAAATCTCCTAGAAGGATGTCGGGGATAGGGATGTTTATGCCGAAATTCCTGCGCACTCTAATTGCACAGTCTCTCCCGCACACACTAATGCCTTACAGTTTATGCATTGTGATTGCATAAACTGTAAGGCATTAGGATTTCAAAAAGTTCTTAATTGCTGTATTGTGACATACTATTTGCATACTCTAATTGCACTGTCAAAATGTAGCAAAAGAGTGAAAATTTTATGCGCCTAGTTTTTCTTACGTAAGCTATGCTATCGATAATGACAGAGCACAAATAACATAATACAATCACGCGTCTGTTAAGATTATGGAACGCACCAATGAGAGGCACATATTTGCATATGCTAACATTTCTAAGTTGTTGTTTTTTTACTAGTTCATTGGTTGAGCTATTTTTAAGTTACATTCTGTAATTCTGATATAGACTTAAAATATTTTTCCGGAAGCATAGATCTTAAAATTTGTATTTAAAATTAAAGATATAAAGCATATTTTATGTGATGTATTCCTCCATCATGTCATCTGCACTGAAGTTGTAGAAAATTTCTTCCGACCTGATGAAGCCATTGTACAGGTGTTTTTAATTTAAGTTTGAACAACACTTGCAGAGTGGTTGATTCATGGTCTTCAAATTAAAATGCCAGATAAGGATGGAATATAAATTTTTACAGATGGTTCAAAGGATGAAAATAAAGTAGGAACTGCAACAGTAATAAATTACTGTGGGAAAGAAATCGATTAAAGCCTTGTGAAATTATCGAACCATGCCACAATTTCCAGGCAGAAGTGCAAGCGTTAAAGATGACCGTAGAATAATGTGGAAAGATTCCCGGACGGACAGAAGTGCTCGATTTTTTCAGATTCTCTGTCTGTTCCACATGTTATTCAATCATTTCACAATTGTAATAGGGAAATATGGGCGATAAAAGAAAAGATAAACAGAGTAAAACTAAACAAGTGGATAGAGTTGAATTGGGTTAAGGCACATATTGGAATATATGGTAACGAAAAGGCGGATCAATATGCAAAGATGGCGGCACAGAAAAAAAGTGTGGATATAATTGTCCCCAAAACAAATGGTGTCTTAAAATGGGAATGGAGAGAAGAAATTAAGCTACAATGGCTTGGCAGATGGTATATGTCCAAAAAAGGATAACTTACTATTTTATTCCTAATTCAGAAATAAAAATAAGAATATACCATCCACTGGTAATCCAAATTATATCGGACATGGGATATTTCCTGCATATTTCCAAAGATTTGGAAGAATGGAGAAAAGTAAATGCATTTGTGGAGGAATCGGTACTGCTTACCACTATTTAAAGGAAATCACAGAAATCTCCGTCATAGAAAACGTATGCAAGTTAAAAATAATGACTTGAGTTCAGTACTGATGGTACAAAGTAATCTTAGGACTCTGAAGGTCATTAGGTCTAATTTTTTTTTTTTTTTTTTTTTTTTTTTGCCAACTGTTTCTAGAGGAGGAAGTGGTTAGTTTATGACCACTTTGGGGCCAATTATCTCGAAAATGATATCGGTTTGACAGATTTGGTCAATTTAAGGATGGACATTGCTATAGTCCACAGTCGGGAAGAACAAATCCTTTCGGTACTGCTACGTTCAGTGGCGACGGGGTGGTCGGCTGTACAGAAGAAGTTGTTTTTAATTTTTATAATTTTCCTTTTTGAAGTTCCACTTTTTAGATTAAAAATCTTTTATTTCAACAGAATTTTTTTTTTTCAATCCTACCCTAATCTACCGGCTTGATACAGTGGCCTGTTTTGCATAATCAGCCCGAATATTTCGGAATCATCTCAGAATAATAAAAATTTTAACACCAAGTTTTTTCTTTGGGTGAGTGAGAAAGTACTACCCGTTTTTGGATACTGAAATTTGCAATGGAACTGACGTCACGCATGTCATAATAATGACACAAATCGTCGGTCAATCAAATGTTTGGATGCCTCACATATAAATTCATCATGTCTCACAATGTTAGGCATTGCAAAAAAAAAATAATAATCTCAAAAGGTGTAGCATGGAAAGCGAGAATGAGCATATAAGATATTGTTTGGTGAATGATTTCTATAAAAATAAAGCAGCCACGGAGAGTCGCAATGTTTGTCAAATTTATGGGGAGGGAGAAATATAAGAAAGCATATGTCGTCGATGGTTTCGTAAATCTAGGGAGGAAGGCAGAAGTTGTCAAGATCGGGTTAGGAATAGCCAGCCGTCACACGTTGGAAGAAACCCGAACCCAAGCGTGCAAGAATTAGCGGAGACCTTCAACGTACACTGGACAGCAGAAGAGAGACGGCTGGTTGAGTTGGGTTTTACGAGAAAGATGGATAGTTGGGTTCTACATAACCTGACAGCTAATCAACAGGATGACTGAATCCCCACCTGTGTTTCCTTGCTTTCCTGGTACAAAAAACGACCTATTCTTAACACGAATTGTAACAGGATACGAGAAGTGGGTTATGTACTGCAACGTAAGGCATCTTAGAACTGTGTATCGCACTTCTGACCAGCATCAACGTAAGCTGAACTTCATCCCAAGAAGGTGTTATTGAGTGTGTGATGGGATGTGCAAGGTATAATTCACTGGTGGGCCCCGATACTCAACCAAACTATCATTGCTGCATTTTACTGTCTACAGGGCATTTAGCATTTGGTAGCAAAGCGGGCAGGTCTCATCAATCGCTGTGGTGTTCTCTTTCAACAGGATAACGCCAGGCCACATGCTGCTATAATCACTCATCAAAAGTTAATAGGCTTTAGTTGTGAGACTTTACCCCTCCCATCCTACCCAACTGATGAGGATGAGATGCTTCCGGCATGGTGGTTGGATCTCGCCATCCTGATGGGTACACTAATAGGTGGGGGCAGGCTACTCCCATCTGTGACGGGACGTACTTCCTATGGGATGGGTTGAACCGTTAACCACAAGGATTAAAAACTCAACCACAGGATTTAAGAACTCAAGGATTTTAGAACTCAACCACAGTTCCCGCCAGAATTGCTGCAACGGTGGTCTGGTCATTTAGCCCTCATAGTCTAAATCCGTGCGCCCTCGGGCGAGTAAGAGTATTGTATGACCAACTGATTATTCACCTATCTCGTGTGTTGAACAATTCCTTCAGTCAGAAAATCCTTGATGATCTTAATGCTGTGAAAAATGCCATCCAAATTTTTTTCACTTGAAACCGCCCGAATTTTACCGCTGTGGGATTCATCTCATGCCAGAAAGATGGGAAGTCGTCATAGATAACAATGGGGATCATGCGTCATATTTGGGCACTGTTCATTTTGTACTTGTATGCTCATCTTTATGGGTAATAAAAACGGGTAGCACTCACCCAATAAATACATTTCAAGCAAACAGAAGTAAATTTGATCAACAAAAATATGATAAAGTTAGACTAAAGTTTCAGAAAAAGAAACCTTTATTACATATATTATATGGTTCATGATTTTCCTTTACATTAACACTCCAATGTCTATTCACCCTAATTTTAATACAAAATGAGCCACTTGCA
Organism: Argiope argentata; assembly: GCA_026289955.1. NCBI lineage: Eukaryota > Metazoa > Arthropoda > Arachnida > Araneae > Araneidae > Argiope > Argiope argentata. The sequence continues at coordinate 374,048 of JAOUZG010035803.1, forward strand.
TTTCCCACTAATTAATAGATATATTTCTCTTATGAATAGGAAGATGTTTATTTCAACCATGTGACAGAGAAAAGGGTTTATTGCATAAGCATAAAGATTTTCGTCAGAATGAATATCGCGAAAAAGATGAACTATAGTTGTTTCGAAGTAAAGTTCTTATTGCGCAGGTTTGTCACTTGCATGAGTCCGATAATGACCAATTAAATATGCCCCGTTTAAAAACTTACAGTATATATATCAGGTGTTTTCATGAGTCTTAAAATGCATATTAGCCGAAAGTAGTTTTAGAGATGTTCTTGAAATAATTACTTTATTACATACATCACAAGAATTATTATTATTATTTATTTTTTTGCATGAATCTGGTAGTAGATTTTTAAATTACTTGCCCGAGGAAAATCTTGACCACATATAACACAAGCATATGTAACAAGCATTTGAACTTTATTTGTGTGAGAAAGAATACGTTTCTCCAAATAACTTTTATGGGCACAATCTTATAGCATGCATCACAATAACAAGGTTTTTAAGTTTTTCTATTTAGGAATTTGATTATTAGCATTCAAACTACTTTCCTTGGAAAAATCTTTACCACATATATCACAAGGATAACAGTCCCCCCCCCTTTATCTGAGTGAGAATGAATCGTCTCTTTAAATAACATTTATGGTCAAAAATTTTATTGCATGCATCACAAGAACGTTTCTTGTGTGTGCCTTCGATAATGTTCTTTCAACTCATTTTTTTGGCCAAAATTTTTGTTGCATACATCACAAGAATAAGGTTTTTCTTTTGTGTGAATTCGATAATGCTGTTTCAAATTACCTTTTTCAGAAAACTTTTTACCGCACACAAGACATGAATAACTTTTTTCATTAATATGAGCTCGACAATGCCGTGTTAATGCCCACTTCCTCGGAAATTCTTTGTTGCATATACTACAAGAATAAGTTTTTTCATTCCTGTGAGAGTCCAAATGTTTTTCAAAGTAACATTTCTTTGTATACACTTTATTACAGATATCACATGTGAAATTGTTTTTACCTGCGCGAGTCATTACTTGCCCATTAGAGTCAGTACTAAATTTTCTAACGCAAAGATCACTAGAATCTTTTTTGTGTGATTCATTAGAAATCGCCACGATCTTTTTTCCAAGAGTCTTGTCCGAAGATGCGACAATGATTATTTCTTCTTCTTTTTTCATTTTCACAAATGTCAGTTCCACTTTTTCACTTTATCTTAAAGGAAACAGCGTGATTTTAGTTGTATCTCATTATCCTCAACCAGCACCTGAAAAAAAGAAAAATACATTTACACAATCAATTTATTTGTTTTATTTTATTTCAACTTTTTAAACCGAAATTAATCAGCAACATCAATTTGCATGTGAATGCATTATAGGCTAATAAAAACAATCTGTTACACTGATTCAACAATTGCACTTACCTAGATAAGAACTTTTGTTGCTACTCGAGTATCAAAGACACAAACTCGAGCAAAAAACTTCCAGTGGGAACATATTCCTCGCCAACTTATCGCCAATACGCAATAAGGATCTTTATTGACTAACTTGATTTCTTTTACTAGGCAGCCTTGAACATGGCGATGAAAGTGATTGCTCTGATCATCAAGGAACAAAATATCCTGGTCGTGAATATGTGTCCTGGCTGGGTGAAAACGGACATGGGAAGCGATGCTGCCGAGTTAGAAATATCCGAAAGTGCAACATGCTTTGCTATGCTTTCATTATTATCAATATTCACAGCTTTCAATTTATATTTCTCAATATATTGCCACATCGAGATATCAATTTTACTACTACTGTTAAGTGTGTAAAATCACCGGGTTTGCTTGCAGTAAGTGTATGGTGTGAAAACAATCATCAGGTGACAATAATAAAAACGACGACGTTTATTTAATACGAAGACACTAATACAAACACGACAAATATGTACAGCCGAGACGAGCAAACAGCAGCACACTACAACAGATAGTAGCCCACTAGTAGTAATTTGGTGAAATATCGGCCACAGCACACAAAGCTGCCAGACAGATTTCAGCAGGATAGGGAATCTTTGGAATTCCGTTCAGTTGTCTCGCCAAACGTCTCAAATTCTCCGCCGTCTCTCCGCTTTAGATGTATCCAACTGCCGACTCACTACTACACGACTGGTTATTCCAAACACGACACGATCCTACATCTACAATAAATGCCAGGACTCGGCAAATGGCTCATTTCAGCAATCACTTGAGCTGTCGCTTCGTTATCCACTCGAAGATTTGTTACTTGCCTTTGAAAGAAACTCCGATTAATTGCATCTTTAAATGTAGAGTTAACGGGGCACCTAGTCCCGGCAGGGGCTTATCCTCAAACCTGGCTATTTGTTGATAGAGGCGTTGCTTTGGTTGAACTGGCTTTCACTTTTTCTTCTCTTGGAAAATTCGAATGGGATCATCTATGGGTAGGTGCGTGGGGGTGGCGAAAAGCTGCTTTCCTATTGGCTGCTGTCGTTTGCTGATAAGTACGATAATAGGACTGCGTCTTTCCGTGGGACTTAGAGAAGACTAGTGGTTTAGAGATTGCAATTAAAAATATAAAAGGCTTGTACATTGGGTTGATTGCTTTTATCGTTCACTGCGTTGAGAATTTGGGGTAAGCTAGTAAGCAAAATCCTAAAAAAAGATGAAACACACATTACCTAAAAAAAGATGAAACACACATTAATGCTTCTCCTATTTTAGAAATCAGGGCCTTTGCATATTGTACAAAATAAAGTTGTAAATAAGACCGCAATTTTTTTAAAATTCAATACAATACGGCCAGATAAAACTAGTAAATTAGACGATTTATTATATTGATTAATATACTTTGATAACAATACGATAAATTCAAACAAATAAATATATTTGCAAATTGGAACTTTTTAAAGATGTCATTAGCCATTTCTAATTAAAAATTACTTCAAATTAATTTTTGATTAAAATTGATATTTATTCCCATTTATATTAAATATCAAATTTAACTTAGTATTAGAAGCAGTAAAAACAAAAAAAGAAGAAAAAAAAGATTAATACAATAAACCTGCAATTCCTAAAGCTGTAATCCTTTATTCATCCTGCAGCTCATTCAAGTTGATACATGGAATTTAACAGAAAAGAAACTTCATTCGACCCTTAAAATCATCATGTTTTTGGTGCCACCGATTTCTTAATAGAACACAGTCATATACGATTGTCTTTCTTTAAAATCTATTAGTCATTTTACTCTTATTTCGTATGCACCCTGTATTATCCAATTTCCAGAAATTATATGAAGATTACGAACAAAAAGGTGAAAACAATTTGATAGCCTAAAGAAAGGATTCTAATAAAAGGAAAAAGCGTTTCAAAATCAGCATGACACATTCAAAAGTAACAAACCATTTAAGGAATGGGAGTTCATGATCCCCAGAAGAATATACTGAATTAAGAGCTAGCGGATAACAAATATTTCTCGACAATAATTCGGTGAGAATGGCAAGAAATATTAAAATGAAAAAGTGTGAAAGAAAGACAAACGATATTTACAATTCAAATTAAATTCAAAAACTTTTAGCATGTTTCTAGTTTCCGTAATAATAAAACTCCTACATAGACAATTTCAATTAGTCTCTCATAATTCGGTAAGATTTGCAAAAAGATAACTGAAAGATTTTCTGAACGCAATTCACTTTAAAAATAACACTGAATGTTCATTATGAAACCAAATTTTATTTAATTCTTTAACGAATGTTTATTTGTCGAATATTATCGTATCAGAACATGATGTTATTTCAGGGATAAGGTTTTTGACGTCAACAAAAAACCGTAGGCGAAAAATTGAAATTTTATTACCTGCACGAGCATTTCAAAAAATCAGCTTTTAATAACGCGTTGCTATTGCATTTACAGGAATACTGATTAAAAAAATAAATTAATGACTACAGCAAATAAAACAGAAAAATGTCATTTTGATCACATGATTATATGAAATAAAATAAATAGGAAATGTGATATTATTTTAACAATAAATGCGCGACATAGTTTTTTTTATCGTTTGCAATACTAAAGTGACTCATTCAATGAAATCATTAAAATGAATAAAAATATAATTTAATTTGCACGAGCATGTGGTACTTGGCCGTTTAAGAAATTATGTTCTGACATATACATTGAAATATGCATAGCAGATTAAATTTTTTTAAAATTTAATTTTGATTTTGTACAAAACTGCTGTAGTAGATGTACTACTCAACAAGCGAAAAAATGTAAACAAATCAACATTACAGTTTCTAGGGAAATTAGTGGGCTTGCTTTTCTGGGTTACTACTCGGGGGTACATAAAGTATGATTAAACCTAAACTTTTTACCATTGTACAATGTTTACAAAAAAATATTTTTATCATTGTACGATGTTTACAATACAAATTAAATTCAAATTTATCCTTTATAAGGAAGTTGCCATACTTGACAGTCAAATAATTTAAGATACAAGACTTGAAATAAAAGTAGCACTTAATAAATCTACACAGACTAATTTCTATGTGGTCTGAAAAATACACCACAAGAAAAACTTTCAAAAGCTTTACTGATCACAAATCAGTAAAAAGGTTAGCTGAACATAAATTTATAAAGGCTATATTTTAATGATAACTTCTGGAAAGATGATATTTTCAACAAAAAAATTATATTTAACTTTTTATAAAGTGATTACAATCAAACAATGTAATAAATTACAAGATCTTACTTTTGAGGATGTAATGTAGTAGTCAATGATTGCAAAATTATATATTCAAGACAAAGGAATATGTAAAATAACTTCCAACAATATTCATTTTGTCTTGTACGCAGTAATATATCTTTATATATTTTCAGGTAAGGATAACTATTTCTATTGTTTATTACAGAAATGTTTTTCCACTATAAAGACAATTTTTGTTAAAATGACCTTTTTTTTTTGGTGATTTCTGTATATCACGGATTCCAAGAGTAACATACAGAAACCATCTTTTATTAATATACATATATAATGAGAATAAACACATAATGAATGAGAATAACACAATTAAAATCTTCTAAACTACATTACAAATTTTGCATATCAAGAAATATTTTTTGACAAATTAAATAAACAATTTTAATTGTCTTTACATAATTTAAAAAATAATTTTAGACATTGAAATATCTAGAATTATTTGCATTATCCTGTCTATAATAAAAAAACTTGTATGTAATAAAAAAAATTGTGAAATTAAAAATAAAGTAAATATAGAATGAGTCACTTTATAAAATAATATATAGTAGAAAATCAATCCCAAAAGTTACCAATTTTTAATAAATTGAATAATATCAAATATCAGATCCAAAAATTTTGCTATAGCATGTAAAAGAAAGAAAGACAAGGTTTTGACATTACATTATTGAAATTTCTTTTTTCAATAAACATTTTACAAATTAAATATTGTTTCTTTACAAAAAATGTTCAAGAAAGAGAACTATATATTTAGAAGACATGTAACACACTTATATTATAAGTCCAATTTTCAGTAGATGTGTTTACATCAATAGAGTTAAAATAATAACTTATGATTCATTCAAGATCATGAACACCACAAATGAAAACATTTTATTATAATGTTATTGAAATAAAAAAATTCTCATTGCAAAAAAAGGGATGAATTTCAGTTGGCAGGATGGATGAAAACATTAAGTTACAAACTGAATCAGAGATACTTCAGTAAAACGCTAAAATACAATTCTAATTTAGTGAACAGAATAAATTTAGGTTCACAAAAATAATTAAAATATTCATTTATGATTGTATTCAGAACAGAAATATTACTATCATGAAGGCTAAAAAAATCTTATCAAATGTTTATATTTCTTAAAATTAAAAGGTTAATGAAACAGTTTTATTAATGAACAAAGAAAAAAAATCAAATATAATGGATAAAATTAAAAGTAAGAACAGTTTTTTTAACAAAATTATTCAATATTTCTAACAGAATTTAAACAGTTCTTTTCAACATAAATTTTGATCATAATTAAAGAATTTTCTACATATATTTCAATGTTAAAATTGGCAGGAACCTCATACTTTTACTATGAGAAGATTATTTATTTCTTATAAAAATGCATGATAGGCATGTTTATCTAAATAACTGTAACAATATTATGTCAAAGAACATGGTGGCAAAACTTGATATTCCATAATATTATATGGAGCAGAAAAATTTATTACTGTGCAGAGAAATGATTAAAAGAAAAGAATAATGCAAGTGTATAGATACAACAAGCTTTAAAAAAACCTTCATAGAAATAATATTTTATTGGATAATTATATATAAGTAAAATTCAATCTGGCAAAGATGTGTTATTGAGCATTTATTAAAACTCTCAAGGAATTTTAGAATGCTTGTATGGAATGGACTGATAAATTCAATGCCAATTTTATAAAATTTAACCTTATGAAAATTTAACCTTTTATGAAAAAAATAAGCAACTAAATTATTCTGATAAACCACCAAATATTTATTTTTGAATTCTAGTTCATAAAAATTGTTAAGAGAAGTTTTATTAAGTAGAACTTTAGCCTAAACTCCAACAATCTAATCTATACTGTATTAACAGACAATCAATATTTTTCGACAACAATTTTCACTGGTATTACTGCACTGAAACCATTTTAATAAAATTTTTGAAATTATATTTTTAATCAAAACACAAATTTAACAATCATGCACATTTTTTTAATGAATTTTGGGCAATAAAAAAAAACCCACTATTTTAACAATATGTTGTTGCCCTGAGAATGACACCGTTTTCACTATTTCATTAATTATTGAATTACATTGATTTCTTTCACTGCTAAAAATTAAAGATTGACTATTAAAAACAGAATACTGAAAAAGAAGATAAATCAACAGAATAATTAACATATAAACTGGAAATGGAATTAAAACAATGTAGGAAAAGTTAAAAATTATGAAATAGAAAATGTTTATTATAGAATAATGATTTCCTAAGCGATATCCTATTACAAAGATTTATATATGTAATGAGCAGAATATAATTGCAGAATGAGCAGAATTAAATTTGCATGGCTTTAAGATTAGTGACAAATTGAGGCCTAAAAAAGGTTTTTTTAAAGAAATTATGAATATGAATTTATGAGATTTGATTTAAATTAAATAGAATTAATATCTCAGGTGGTCACCAGGGTAGCTGATATTTGTATAGAGAAAATGACAGTAAAAATGTAAATACCAGAGTCAATATTCATATTTTTATTTAAAAAATTCTTAATGGGGAAAAAATGCAATTTTGGGACACACTTTAAAGCTTGGCAATTAATGCTGCAAATTTTACATAAGCAAAGTCAATTAACCAAAAAAACACTAATTAAAAAAATGTCACCAAAAATATTGGGATCATTACAATTTGATAGAATAAAGTAAATAAATAAGAAGAAAGAGATTTTAATTTATTATGTGCGATATTTTATATTACAGTAACAAACATCTAAAATTGTTTTCAATCTTTCACTTCATGGTTTTAATCGCGTTTAAAATTATAAAAATTTATTTCAATTTTATTATACCAAAGGTTTTCAACATAATTTTAGGAGTAATAAATTTTCATAAATATCAATTGAAATGTCCATTTAATGTTAATTTATTATTTTTTAAAATCGCACTCAAACTTATTAATATTTCAGTGCATTGGAAATATTACTAAGAATTTCAGTTTGAATTTGTACTCATTTGTAGACGAATTAATTCTAAATGTCATTAAGCATAAAGTATCTTTATTTCAAGGTAATTTACACTGCCCCATTAAAGTAATAATGATAAATTTTGGAATAAATTTTCTTATATACCTTTTCGATGAATTGGCTCCTTGAACAACTTCAAAACTTTGTTTACATTTGAGTTCAGGAGAACGCCATTTGCCACATGCTGATAAAAAGTTCACAGCTGTTATATATTGAAGTTCAATTCACCCAAACAGTTCTGTGGAACCGATTCACAAAGTGAAAGGCAGTATACGAATTTCACATCTCGATTGTAATGAATAAGCTCTTCGTGATATGAAAGTCTTGTTTATTATTTCTTAAATATGATGTATGGACCTAAATTTTAGGAAGGACTTTGCTCCATAAGCGCTCTGCTTAATTTTTTTACCTTCTTGTATACAAAGTATAGAAGAAGATGAAAGTTCGATAAAACATTTTTATATGAATGTGACAAAGATAACTCAAAATCGCTTTTGAGCTGGACAGACAAAATTTGATATTTTGTATTTACAGCGAAACTCTTGGTTTTTATTAAATTTTAAGAATAAATTAGAGCAATAGAAGTCTTATTGGGTGTTTGAATATAAGTTGAAACAATGACTACAAAAAGAAGATAGATAAGTGATCAAAAGGCGAAATATTGTTAACACAAGTAGATTTTTAATCACTGACCTTACCTATTAGATAATAGCTTATAGAAAAGCATATATTAATTTGATAATTCATTTTGTAAACTGCTTATTACTGTTACATATAACCATGTCCATGTCAAGAAAATATTCATCTGAGTGTCAAAAAAGAAAATTATCAGGAAAAAAAAGAAGAAAAATTAAACTTTTTAAGAAGTCCCAAGAAGATATGTGTTCTTGGCTACGAAATTATTCTGGCAAAGGAATTGCTTAGACTTCAGTAGTAACAATTGAAACTTCAAGTGTGGCAGAAAGGTCCTCTCATATTACACTGTCTAACAATAAAAATGATAAAACGGTGAAATTAGTTGAAGTATCATGTGTTTTTACAAATGTGACCGAAAAAGCAAATAATGACGAAAATGACAATAACAAATAGAAACAAGAGAGTATAAATGATCCTGGTTTATGACCAAGAAAAAAACTGATAAATAAATAAGGTTTTGTTTTAAAATCAGACCTGCTCAACACAAAGGAGTTTTTGCTAAAATTGCTGAAGGTAGATAATTTTCCACGACTCACTACTTTAAAAAAATGTCAAATAGTGAATATCAACTTCACAACTGGTTAATTTATTCAAAGATGCAAGACTCCATATTTTTTGTTGTATACTGTTTTCCAATGGAAGAGGAAATGACCAAACTACACAATTTTTAGGTGACTATAATAACCAGAGGAATTTGTCTAATCCAAGATCATGAGCGCTGCAATTGTCATTTTAATTCTTTTATTGCTTTGAAATAATTACTAAAACGACTTAATTTCTGTTCGACTATTGATAAACATATCAAGTTAATAAAAATAAGGAAACGGCACGGCTCAAAATATACTTGTGGCGCTAGCTTCATAAGCCAGATAACATCTACGATACCGAAGTCAGATTTTATGGTCATGTTACTCGGCTACTGGCCCTAGCGTCGCAGGTTCGTATCGCAACCTTCAATTGGTACATTGGTGACCTTGGCATTGGTGGTACATTGGTAACCTCCAGCAACATTCGTGGATCCATCTACCCGCAGCAAAAAAAAAAAAAAAAGTCGTCAAACTCACTTGACGCAAGCAAGCAAAGCAAAGTCGTCATATTCACTTGACGCAAGAAAGCAGCAACTCGTCATACCGCTATAAAAATCGTTCGTCCCTACGCCGACTCACTAGTGGGGGAGTGCTGTGGCGCTAGCTTCATAAGTCAGATAACATCTACGATATTCGATCATATTGTACGCATTAATGAAATTTGAACCAAAACATTTAAAGGAAGTTGTTTGTTAGAAAATCTGGTTCTGTTTACAATTTATTCATAATTTAATTAGAATGCAATATGCTTTCACATTTCAACTCTGTAGATATTTATGGAACTTCTCTCCTCTCTATCAAGTGTGGTCTTTAAGGTTACTATAAATTATTTCATGCATAGAATTAATTTTATAAAATAAGTGATGTATTAATTGTTACATTTTAGAAGAACAGTTTGTAAATTGTGCTTTTTTATCTTGCTCTTTAATACATTTTAAACCTAATATTGCTGACAGTATTTATTAACTGACTGAAAAGGTTATTTAATGAAATATAAATTTGTATTGCATAAGAAGTCCATCTTATAATCCCATTTCACGCTTTTGGGTTAGAAGGATGTGTCGTGAATACCAAGTTCCATTGTTTCAGGCCGTTAAACTACACCTTAACCTTCCTGATCAATTTTCTGATATTCTGATTCCAAGGTTCAGCACTTTTTTTCCTCTCTTACAGCCTAAAGACAAGCCTAGATTTCTTAGTTCATTAATGGCAACTACATCTGATGATTTCTTACTCTGCCTGTATAGAGCAACTAAAGAAGATAAATTGCTACTATTGAAAGCGAAAACTCAAAAACTCCTCCTTCTCTACTTGGATTGGCCGCTACAAAGTTTCTTCCTTGAAATGGCAGAAAAATTGTGGAATTTTATTGATTATTCTCTTTTCAAAGCCGTGCTAGAGATCATCTACTCCTACAGTGTGAGTAGGGAGGATTTTGATTATGAACAACTTTATTTTGACTTTTGGGAAAGAAGCCCTGATATCTTGAAGGAAGAGGTAAAGGCATGTCCATCGTATTCCTACAGCAAAATTAAAAGGGCTTTTGATTCAATTAGGTCGAAGGGAAAAAGTGATTTTATTGACCCGAAAAATGTGAAAAGGATAAGATTTGAATTTTCATTCAATAGGATTGAAGATGTGGAGCCTACACTACGCTTATTTTTGGGCGCAGGAGGACCAGCAAATATATAAAAACTTTTATTGTGCAACAACTTCAAGCTGCATTTGTTTGTTAAATCTTCAAAAATCTGATCCCCCCCCCCACTGCATCAAAAATGTTTTGCCTGATAAAGGCAGGGGCGTACGGGCCCCAAATCGAATAGAAAGTTTATTTTACGCTTTCTTCTTTAATAACATTCATTCATTATTACTGAATTAGTAAAGCAGAAGGGGGCCTCCAAAGATGTTTTGCTCCGGGCCCCAACTAAGCTATGTCGGGCCCTGGATAAGCTTCTCACTATCTAATTTATTGCAACAATTCTTCCACTTAGTGCAAAATTCAAACGCAGATTAAGAAAAATGAATATCTAACGGTTACATTTTAATTATCTCTTATTTATCTGAGACAATGTTTGTGGTACTTTGTTTTTGTGAACGAAAGATATTAATTAAACATTTAAGTGTATAAAAATAAATGTTAATTCCGGAAATTTTATAAATTACGCCTTTACATCTATTTAGTGATGGTGCGTTTTACTATCTCATCCACTATTTTATGGCTAAAATTTTATTTATATACATAGCAAAAATCATTGCATGATTTTCATTATAAATTATTCTACAAGATTCTCATTACCTCTAGGAAGAGAAGCTCTGCTTCTTATTACAGATATTTCCTTTATCCATTCTAATAAAAATGGTATGGATAAGGGCGGAATCAATAAAGCATAATTCTATATGTGGAAACTTTATTCTAAAATAATATTTCTTCATTTTTTTATTATTGGCTTTTTTGATATAATTATCAAAAAAAATTATAATATAAAAACATCAATATATAATTATAATGATGTTTTTATATTATAATTTTTAAATTTTTGGAGGATGTGAATTTTTTTTTTGTTTCTAATGGTATGTCTGATTATAAGCTCGATTGATTACTAGTTTTCATGTAAGCCTGATATTTATAAACATTTTTTTTAAATATTAGAAATATCAATTTATATAGTACTAAGAGATACTCTTTACTGCATCGGAGTACAGAGGATTCACTCTCATAAGTATTTCAAGCAAATCATTTAACAGAACTGTGGTAACCTGAGATAAGGTTCCAGTTTTCTGATTTAAAATCTTTAGGCTTGAAATCCTGTGCCAAAGAATTACCTGAAAACAGATGCGAGTTATATGTAAATCCATCAGGCGCACATGTCTTGCTAAAATGACGTAAAAATTTGCAGAAACAGTCATGATTCAAATAACAACATTGTCATATAATCCTGCAGTTGTGTTCAGGTGCATTTCTAACTGATACTACTTAATTTTGTAAATAAATTTAAAATCTTGTCTTCATTAAAGTGTAGTCGGAGAGCGCTAGGCCCGAACTTCCAATCTTATGGTTAGTAGCCGAGTGACAAATCCGTTGGGCCAAAAGTGCGTTGGGTCAAATAAGTATCGTTCGCCAACTCACTGGGGAGATATTCTGTGGTGATTGCTATACATATAGGCCAGATAACATCCCTCGGACCGAAGTGCACTTTTGGTTCAAAGGCTACTAACCATAAGATTGGGAGTTCGGTCCTAGCGCTATTCGCTTATCTCCTAAAAATGTAATCAGTTTGTTATTCTGCCAAATATACTCGTCTTTGTTGTGATTGGCTGTATAAGCTTAATTGTTAAAAAAAACTTTACATACTTTGTTTAAGTCTTTTTGTATTCCTGTGTTAAAATACATGGATTTAAAAAGAAAAGGTGCAGTTTTTTTATTTTTAAGATCTCATTTGTAATTTATTTCTAAATTGGAAAATATATTAATTATTTATATATACTACAAATATATGAGTATTTGTCATTTAGATAACAACCTCGTCATGTAACTCTGCTGTTTTGTTCAAGTCTATTTCTAACTAATACTACTTAATTTTGTAAATAAATTAAAAGTATCATGATTACTATATTGTGTCTTCATGAGTGCAGGCAGTTTGTTATTCTGCCAAATATACTCGTCTTTGTTGTGATTGCTTTAAAAGCGAATTTGTTTTAAAAAAACTTTACATACTCATTGTTTAAATCTTTTTGTATTCTTGTGTTCCTATAAGGGTGTTGTTATTTTATTTGTAATTTATTTATAAATTAAAAAATATATTTATTATTTATATATACTACATATATATGCGTATTTGTGTTATTTATTTTATAGTTACGTTTTGTTTCTGGAAATGTGTAATGGTGGCAAAAAGTTTAGGCATATCCATTTAGAATGGGAAAAAAGCTATCCCCAAGCTCTAGATATGATATGTCAAGAATTCTTTACAAACTACTCAATTTTTAATTGCTTATAAGGATTAATTATTTTCATTTATTGAATGAAAACATGTATTAGGGGATAAGTCAAAAGAAATTGATAATACTGTAATGACTCGATCCTGGTCGATCAAATAAATGGTAACATTTTAAACACAAAGGTTTTATTTTCAGTTTTATACAATAAAAAACAACAACACGTCCTCTAGGTTAAATGCTCATAAATATTTACAACGGGATTGTCAGTTCGGCATCTATTCCGAAGATTCACAAGCTGTCCGCGTATCCAGCTACTGCGTGTAGCTCCAGAGATCAACGGATTACTTCCGGTAGATCTTTTCAATAAACTCGAGATCACGTGATATCTCTTCAACTTCAGCACTGCTCACAACTCGTCTCGTTGTCGTACCCGCTCTCGTTCAGTCTCTCGCATCTCTTGACATACGGCACGTAATGTCAAAATATGGTATCTTTTTCATTGTAAGCAGCAATTGCACACACCACCACAGTCCCCTGACATCAATGCCATAGAAAATTTGTGGGTCAAACTCGAAACAGCGGTCCAAAAACACCAAATTAGGAACAAAGCCCATTTAAAACAAGTGTTACAAGAAGAATGGGATAAAATATCTCCACATAGCACCAAAAAATTGATCGAGTCGGTACCAAGACGTTTGGAGGACATTATAAAAGCCAAAGGACATGCAACCAATTCTTAACACTGTCTTTGTATGTGATATGTCACACAAATTTCAATGGTGTATCCTTAATTTTTTGAGGTACACCAATGAAATAAAAGATCTGCATAAAAGATTTGCATAATCTGCATATGTTTATTTCAAATACTTGTGAAATTTTTAATTTGAGATATTTTTTTTTGTTGATTCATGTTATTTTTATTGTAAATTAACCCTTTTGATACGTGTGAAAATAAAGACACGTTTGCACTTCTAGTTAATGTGTTATTTCGATTGAAAGTTGGATTTATCAAGTAAAAGTAACGTGTATCCTCAATTGTTTGTGCCATTCTCTCTCTCTCTCTCTCTATATATATATATAAAGCTTATAATTGATGACATCTGATGTTAATGAAGTTTTTCAAATATTGATTCATTATTTTTTATTAATTATTTGAAAACCACCTTTCTCACGAAAAATCTTCATTTTCCCACTGCCAAATAAGTAACGAATTCAGCTTTTTTTCCCCCACGCCAATGAGGTTACGCTTAACATGTTTTCGACTGATTATTTCAAACGATTCTGTTTATTTTCTTAATGTTTGATGCATAAAAATTAAACATTGTTAATTACTCGATTTTTCGAAATCACTTTGAAGTACTTTTGAATTAAAATAGAATAAAAGAAATTAAAAATTTCTAATCTGTATTGCCTCACCCCAACTGGCGTACAAAATTCACACATTTTGAGTTGCCTCTGTTGGAATTAAAAATTCAACGCTAGTATAATTTTTTGATCAATTATTTATTGTAAGTGTAATTATCAGGTAAGGATAGCCTGGTTAGTAGGGCGTCGGATTTGCATTCCTTGTGTTGCAAATTCGAACAGGCTAGCTAATCACAGTGTGTGCGTAGTGGACGCTAAATCTGCCGTGGTCATAAAGTCATCCATGCCTAGAACGGTACCACTGACGTATTGAGGCAGAGGTGATAGTTCTCTAATCCAGATTTAAACATTCCATAAAACATTCTATGTTCTGTGGATGAATGAATGAAGTCCGCTCCGTAAAAAGTGTTTGAGCTAGAAGCCATATTTCTGCCTTCAGGTGCTCAGGGGTGCACACCCTCAGAAGCTACTGCACCCCTCCTTCCATTGTAAAGCGGAACACGAGAACTACAATTGTTATTTTTTAATAAAAAGTAACTAATTTTTTTTTCTTTGTTGACCATAGTAGGAATTGATTAAAAAATGTTTTATATATTATTTGTTTTAAATAAGATTTTTTTAACAATCATCGGTTATCATGAAAATATTCAAGAAGGTAGAAAGTTTTCAATCTTAAATCCATGGATATATCAACTTCATTGAGAAATAAGCAGTATTTTGGTGAAGTGGAAATAAAATGAAGATGAAATGCATATAAAAATAGAAATTTTATTGGTTATATATACAAAACAGGTGATTAGGTTTGCTTCAGAAAATTTAAATTGAGTAAGAAAGTAGTAATATTTGGTTTTTCACTTTTAAATAAAAAGCTATTAATTTGAAAAGAACAATAAAAAAAGCAAAGAATAAGTAATAAAAAGACTGTGTGTAATAAAAGTATGTGCCTACATGGGGGATGTACTTTTTAAAAACCGTTACAAAATGGGGAAAAATATCTATAAAAACACAATACGCAATAAATAATAATTTTTAAAAAATTGGGAAAAAAAGGTGTTTTGTTAGGCTAAAATAGATACGAAAATATTATGTTTAGATCATCATTAAATAACTTGCAAAAAATTTGGTATATAGTTTAAGAATTTTATCACGGGTTCTTGAATAAAAAATAAGCTGTCTGTATATAAACTCTTTAATTATTGGAGTTCAACAAATAAATAAAATAAAAATCCAATTTCTAAAAATATTTTATAATTTCAAACGTTGTTTCAATGTTATGTTAATTTTCGGGGAAAATATTAAAAGTTATCAGTTTGTTTTAATTATTGGGACTGCAAGCATTTAAAAATTAAACAGTAATATTTTCAGGAGTAAGAGTAATGTTTTTTGAAAACCAAACATTACAAAGTAAGAATTCTTCATTTAACTTTTTACCAATTTTTTCTGTCAATTAATTAGTATAATAATATCTAAAAGTGTAAAGTAATATATATATTAAGCAATAGAATCTACAAAAAAAACTATAAAAATGCAGATATTTTTTCATTATATTTTCTTTCAATAAAATTGATTTTTTCAAAAAAATAAACATGTACCAACTGAAATTGTTACTATGCATTTCCTTCTGTGCAAAATATATTTAAATGGGATTAGAAAAACTTCATTCCAATTAAAATTCATATTTATTTAAATTCGGGATTATGTTTTGTGTTGTTGTTTTAAGAGGAGATATTTGTATTCAATAACTGACAGTACAAAAAATTAGCCCAGAACCAGAAATGTAAGTGTGTCTAAAATAAATATTTGTGAACAGTATTATGGTCGAAGAAAGACGAAATACTTTTGTAACTTAAAACTATTCTTTATTTCATTCTGGCAGGCATAATTTATGCACAAGATGAGAGTACGAACAGACGTCAAGTTTATATTTTCTTTAAATATATCCTCTAGACTACATTTTCATTCATACATCACAATAACAAGACTTTTCTTCTGTGTGAATTGGATAATACACGGTTAAATTACTTTTTTCAGAAAATTTTCAGTCGCACATAAGAAAAGACTAACGTTTTATATATAGACAAGAATAAGGTTTGAAATTCAAATGAGTACAAATATGTCTTTTAAAAAGCTCTCTCTTAGAATAAACTTTATTTAACATACATCACTTGCGTACTCAATATGAACTCGAATATGCCGTGTTAAAAGCTTTTTCTCATAAAATACTTAGTTGCATACATCACAGGAATAAGTTTTTTCTTTGGCATAAATTTGGTAATGAACGTTTAAATCCTTCTCCTGAGAAAATTCTCAAGGATAGCGCTTTTTTCTCTTAATCTGTGAGAGAAAGAATAACTTTCTTTGCATACATCAGAATTTTTTTAGTGTGTGCCTTCCATAATGTTGTTTTAAATGACTATTATGGGAAAAATTTTCGTTGCATATATCACAAGAATAAGGTTTTTCTTTTGTGTGAACTCGATAATGCTGTTTTAAAGTACCTTTTTCAGAAAACTTTTTATCGCACATTATACATGCATAATTTTTTTCATTACTATGAATTCGACAATGCAGTTTTAAACCCCATTTCCTTGAAAATTCTTTGTTGCATATATTACAAGAATAAGTTTTTTTGTTAATGTGAGCATCCAAATGTTTTTCAAAGTACCATTTCTTTGTATACACTTTATTACAGACATGGCATGTGAAATTGATTTTACCTGCGCGAGTCATTGCTTGCACATTAGAGTTGGTATTAAATTTTTTAACGCGAACACCACTTATTGAATATTTTTTGTCTGATTCATTAGAAATCGCCACGATCTTTTTTCCAAGAGTCTTGTACACAGGTGCGACAATGATTATTTTTTCTTCGGTAACTTTTTTCATTTTCACAAATGTCAGCTCCACTTTTTCACTTTATCTCAAAAAAAAAAAACATTGCTTTCTTCCGTTGTATCTCATCTTCCTCAACCTGTACCTGAAAAAAAGAAATGTATTTACAAAATTAATTTAAACTGTTTTATTTTATTTCAAATTTTTAAATCGAAATGAATCAGCAACATCAATTTGCATGTGAATGCACGATAGGCTAATAAAGTTCCATAACTGTATTTGTAACATATGCTTTGCTATGCTCGCATCATTATTAGTATTCACAACTTTCAATATATATTCTTTAAAATATTGTTAAATCGGGACTTCAATTTTACTACTACTGCCAAGACTGTAAAAGCAACGGGTTCGATTACAGTGAAAGTATTGTTTTGAAAACCGTAATCAGGTTTCAGTAAATCAACAATAATGATTACTTAAGGTATCCGACTACGTTCGAAGAAAATTTTTTGAAATATTGGATTTTTTAAAAACTATTTAGTTTTCAGATGTATTGTCAATTATAAACACCATAAATATAAAAAAAATATTTTAAAATATTATATTTTTTGAGAAATAGGAAAATTTTTAGTAAAATTTAAGGAAATTTAACCAAAACGGCTAACATTCTACACAAAATTGTAATGCGGCAATCCTATTTTTCTTTATACACAAGTTATAGAATATATTGATGAATGAAATGAACCAAAATATAAGAAAAATAATCATATTCAAAGAAGTTATGGGTAAAAATATACGTATATATGCATTTTTTTCCATAAATTCATAACTTAATTTTTCTAAAAACACCTATAAATGAAAAAGTATTTCACCAACAATAAAACTTTTGGTTCATTTCATTGCCAATATTATTTGAAACACACGCTGCAATTTTTATGTAAATACATCAAATAGTTTTTGAGAAATCATGTTAACGACGGAGGATTTTTATGAAAATTATAATTTTGAGAAAATTGAAGTTAAAAACAAGTTTCAGTTGGAAAATATGGTTTCTCTTATTAAAATTGTTTAAAACTCCCCTGTATGATATTTCAGACATTTCTTTTCCTCAATAAGTCACCATTTTTTATTTCGGGGGCCAGAAAAAAATTTTCTTTGAGTTTTTAGTTGTGCTAGTGAATGTCTTTTAGAACCACTAATTTGCATATAATTCCTTGCACTCAATTTTAAAATGTTTAAAATTTCTATTACACCTTTTATAATATAAATAAATTAAAGCACAGTTATAAATGAACCTAACGGGAACGTTTGTAACTCAACAAAATGCTCTTTTTGTACAAAGTTTCATAACATGCTTTAGAAACTCTCATTGGCATTTTACGTTTTTCCATGTAAAATTCTAAGCTGTAATTCCAGTCCACATAATTTTATAAACGGGTTTAAATTTGTTTATTATTTGTAGTCGAAGTCCTGCTGATTTCTCCTGGAATGTTAACATAGTTGTTACCACTGAGTTTCGAATAACTTGCAGTAGTAAGATCAGTATAATTAGTTGGAATTTCACTTTCAGTACTTTTTTTAAAAATATCCCGAATTGTACTGATTCCTGGAGAATTTCCCCTTCTTTGAGCGATAATTTTTTTGGCGACGCATTATAAAATTGTAAAAATTTTCAAGAAAATAATTATTTTTGTCTCTTAAAAAAGTAAAATAAAATTAAAAAAGCAAGCACGAGATTGTAAACAAAAACAGTAAGTGAACAGAAATGTTTCCAATTTTTCTCAAAGAAATAAGAAAAATGTATGCTAAAAATGTATAGCTTGTCACCGGCAATATAAAATAAAACTATTTTATGAAGTAAAACTGAAAGAAAATATCAAAATTTGGCAAAATGAATGCTATTTTTAGTTTCAGAAATGTCACTTCCGGTTTTATTTTGTTTCGGTAAAGTATTTTTTAATCTCTATAACTTCTTTTCTAAATTACTTAGAAACAAAAGATAAACTTTTTTGGAAAGAGGAAAATCTGAATAACAAGAAATAGTAATAAAAAAATTTCACTAAAGTAGTCGAAAACCAATGTTTTTAACGTAGGCGGCACGGAGACACCAAAATAAAGACGACAAATATGTACAGCCGTGACGATCACACAGCAGCACAATACAACAGAACGGTAGGAATATCGACCACAGCACACTAAGTGGCCAGACAGATTTCAGGAGGAGAGGGAAATCTTTGGAACTTCGTTCAATTGTCTTACCAAATGGCTCAAAAACTCCGCCGTCTCTTCGCTTTAGCTGTATCCAACTGCTAACGCACTACTACACGATTGGCTACTCCAAATACGACACGATCCTGCTTCTACAATGAACGCCATGACTCGGCACATCGCTCATTTCAGCAATGGCTTGAACTTCACACAAAGCTGAACTATTCAGCCGTTGCTGTGTTATCCTATTGATGACTCGTTACTTGTCTTCGACTCCAATTCCGATTAATTGGAGCTAAGTGTGATTGGGTTGACGGGGTACCTAGCCCCGGAAGGGGCTTAACCCCAGTAGTGGCAAGATCAAAGGACATAGCAACCAGTAGATTGCTGTGGTCATCTCCGAAGAGGGCTGATGTTGATAATTCTTCAGGAAAGCTACTCTGGTTCTGACGTTGAGGCCTGGTGGTTTGTTATAAGTAGACGTGTGAAAACATTACTATCGGTTTTGAATTTTGACAATAAAAAAATATCGCAATGCTTGGCCAATTCTGATGGCACATACCAAGATTCCCTTTGTTTCACGCCAATATGAATTTGTAGTTCACGATCTAATGAGTCAAATATTCTATCCGAAACCGAAAATGAGTTCACAAACTCCTTTGAAATCATTTACCTTTCTTAATTGACAATAATAATCAAACGCCGCACTAGGTCACGATGCAAATTGAATATAGCTTTTGTTTGGACGTTTATTCGATTTACGGAAATTATTTAAAACTTCTTGTGGGGTGGATTAGAATTATTTTAACTCTAATTCCTTTAATTTTGGTAACCTAAAGAAAGGATTCTAGTAAAAGGAATAGCGTTTAGCAATCAGCATGAAACATTCAAAAGAGATCCACCATTCAAGGAATGGACGTTTATGATCCCCAGAAGAATATACAGAATTAAGATTTACCGGATAACAGTTATTTCTCGGCAATAATTCGATTAGAATGATAAGAAATCTTTACTTATAATAAAGCACAATGTGTGTGTGTGTGTGTCTGTTGGCGCTGTACAGGCCAGACTGTTCGTCCTACAGCTACCAAATTTGGTACAAGTATACCTTGGGATCTGGGAATGTGCACCTCGGAGCCCCCACCCTTTTTTAATAAAATTTGAATTAATTGAAAAATAAGCGAAATTTTAACGTTTTTTCGCTATAAGTTCCGAAAATATTACAGCACAAAATTGATTTTTGCATTAAATTAAAGCTAAAAAAATTAACTTTTCAATAATACTGATGTTTTGACCTATAAATTTAAAATCTATTTTTAATGAATTTTTAAACATTTAATTTAATCGTATATTTCAACAATTTATTTCGCATAAAATAAAAATAAAATTTTATCTTCACGAGGATCTGAAAAAAAAAATCAGCTTTTAATAAAATGTTGCCATCACATTTCCAGAAGTTCTGATTTAAAAAAAAGTTAATTACTACCAAAAATAAAACAGAAAAATATAATTTTCATCGCGTGATTATATGAAATGAAATAAATAGGAAATGTGATATTTTAACAATAAATGCTAGAGAAAATTTTTCTTGATCGTTTGCAATATCAAAATTATTAATCCAATTAAAGAATTAAAAAAAATAAATATACTAAGTAAAAATATATTTAAAAAGTGCGACAGTTAAAACTGAAAAAGAATTTTTAGAAAAGCACCAAACGATAATCTTCTAAGAGCGAGATTAATAATTTAAAAGTAAGAAATCTTAAACGAACTTGAGGATGACGTCATTTAGAAGAAAGGACGAACAAAATGCAATTGATAATAAGTAGAAATAAAATATTTTTACATAATTTTTTAAAAATTTTTAAAACAATAAGACATGTTTTGAATTGTTACTTTTACTTATGTGAAGAAGATATATAGTGATAATCAAAGAATTCGCCTTCGTGATTGTAATTTATCACCGCATATTAATGAATCATGTGAAATAAAAGCGCATCTGCTTTCAAATAAGCATACGTAATATTAAAGCTATACTGATAAAAGTAGGTCAGCTATTTGAAAATGCACCTTCTTTCAAACAAGCATACATAATAATTAACAATGCAAAATTTGTAAAAGCATATAAAACCATTTTTTACCCGCATATTTCAGAGACATCAAAACTTTCTAACGAAAACAATATCATGTTCTGGCATGAAAAAAAAATCAACTATCATTCCAAATTAAGCACATAAAAATGTCATTTTCAGCACGTGTCTACATAAAATGAAACAAATATGAAACACGATATTTTTGGAAAATAAATGCAATAAAACGTTTTCTATCATATTTTATTATACATGTATTGCTAATTCAATTAAACAGTTTTATTTAAGGCAAATAGGGCTTAACATCTACAAGGCATCTTCTGTAATCGGAGCCCAAAATCTAATTTCTTAATTTTTGGGGGAGAGGCAAATAGGGCTTAACATCTACAAGGCATCTTCTGTAATCGGAGCCCAACATCTAATTTCTTAATTTTTTGGGGAGAGGCATACATCTCTTAACAAATGGTCTAAGTGAAATATATAATTAGTAGATTGATGGAAAAAATGCTGATTAATTACATTTTTACACATATCATCTGCTCTGTGAATCATAATTAACAAAATATTTAAAAGATAATAAGTCCTTAAAATAAAAAAAGTGGCACTCCAATCAACTAAATCAATCATCAAAGCTGATAAATCTATGAAAGTTTCAATATTATAATTCGATAAAAACTGACGATTTTAGATCACTTTAACAAGATCTCAAAGAAGCAAATCAGGGTTACTCTAGAATAATTGGCCTAGATTATGAAAATGATGATTGTTCTAAACTTGCAATATTCAGAACTGAATAAATCAGCCAGACTTGATTGTAGAAGATAGAAATGTTTATTTATTCTTTTAGAAGTTGAAATATTAAGAATATTTTACAGAATATGAATCTATAAGACCAAAGGAATTTAAACCATAATTTTTTGAAATATATTTATAAAGCTAAAAAAATTATTATTGAGAGCCTTTATACATCTAAAAATAAAATTAAAAACAATGTTTCATTTAATCTGTGAAATTTTTGCTGAATAATTCCTTGAGATCTTATAAATTATAAAATAATTATAATGTTTCAATTTCTGTATTGAACATAAAACTTCAATGTCACACTATTCTGCTTTCAGTTCTTAGTTTTATTTAAAGACATGCTTAGATTGAGTAAAGAGGTCTTTATATTAATTGAAGTTTCATCATTTTCAATTTAATTTAAAAGTGAATTTTACGTGCACTGATAGAAAATCAGAGAGAGATGCGGAGTTCAAAGATTAGGACAGCTTAAGGCCTCCATAATACTATAAGTGAATTATATGACTATCGAAATTTGAAACTTAAAAATATTTTGCTGAAAAACTTATTATGAGACCAAGTTATATATATAAAAAAATGATTGAACCCTTTAGTCGGCATTAACATTGGCGAACCGACAGGTCGCCAAAGGCGGCTAGTATTAAAATAAAAAGTGTGAAATATAGACAAATGTGAAGGAAAGACAAAAGATTAAAATACCTGGGGCAGATGTTACACGTTTCGGTCCTTAATAAAATTCTTATATAGACGGCTTTAATTACTCTGTCATAATTTGGTAAGAATTTCAAAAAGATAACTATGTACGTGATTCACTTTAAAAATAACACTGAATGTTTATTAACAATAATATTACTTTCAATTATAAAACGAAATTTTATTTAATTCTTTAATGGATGTTTATCAGTCGATTATTATCATGCGAGGACATGATGTTGTTTTGGTTAGGAGGTTTTCATGTCTTTGAAATTAACGTGCAAGAAAATTTTTTTTACCTGCTTATACCAGTGCATTATTTATTGTGTATGCTTTTTTGAAAGCGGATGCATTTTTAAAAGGTTGACGAAGACATGACAGCTGTTATTCCATCTCAAATTCAGTCGAATATATATATATATATATATATATATATATATATATATATATATATA
>JAOUZG010035803.1:408905-435247 GCA_026289955.1 Argiope argentata
ATATATATATATATATTAAGCAGCTGAATCCACAAAGATGATATTGTACATTCCGGGATTTTTTCATCATACTTTCTATCGACAAAATTGAATTTTTCAAAAAATAAACGTGTACCATCTGAAATTTTTACAATGCATTTCCTTCTGTAAATGGTTCTGCAATAATATACTTTAATGGCATAAAAAAAAATTCATTCCAACTAAAATCAGTATTATTTGATATTCGGAATTATATTTTGTTGTTGTTTTGAGGGGAGATTTTTGTATCTAAGTTTACAGTACAAAAAAAAAAAAAAAAAAATTAGCTCAGAGACAGAAATAAATGTGTGTAATATATACATATATATAAATTTCAAGGAGGTAGAAAGAAACGATACTTTTTTTTAAATTTTAAAACTTCGCTTTATTCCATCCCTTGAGGCATAATTTATGTACAAGATGTAAGGACGAACTGACGTCCGTTTATATTAAATAATATCTCTGGGCTACATTTTTATTTCATACACCACAATAACACTTTAAAAAATCACAGCATACAAGGCAAGGATAACATGTTTTGGAATGCGTATGAGTACAACCATGTCTTTTAAAAAGCGCTCTCTTAGAATAAACTTTACTCCATACATCAATTATGTATTCAATATGAACTTGATTATATTGCTTTAAAAGTTTGTTCTTCTGATGTATGCAACAAAGAATTTTCTAAGAAAGAGTTATTTCTTTCATATGAATTTGGTAATGGGCGTTTAAATTATTTTTCCGAGAAATAAACTTTACCACATATATCACTATAGCTCCCAATTCCCTATCTGTCAGAAAAAGAATACGTTTCTTTAAATAACTTTTATGGGCAATATATTTATTGCATACATCAGTAGAAAGTTTCATGTGCGTGCATAACTAAATGTTGTTTTAAATTACATCTTTGGGTAAAATTTTTGTTGCATATATCACAAGAATACGGCTTTTCTTTGGTGTGAACTCGATAATGCTGTTTCAAATTACCTTTTTCAGAAAACTTTTTACCACACATAATACATGAATAACTTTTTTCATTAATATGAGCTCGACAATGCCGGGTTAATGCCCACTTCTTAGGAAATTCTTTGTTGCATATACTACAAGAATAAGTTTTCGCATTCATATGAGCATCCAAATGTTTTTTAAAGCAAGATCTATTTGAATACAGTTTATTGCAGACATGGCATGTGAATTTTCTTTTATCTATAAGAGATACTATCTGCACATTAGAGTCGGTACTAAATTTTTCAACGCCAGGATCACAATTTGAATCGTTTTTGTCTGATTCATTAGAAATCTCCATCATCTGTTTTCCAAGAGTTTTGCCCGAAGATGCGAGAATAATTATTTTTTCTTCGGTCTTTTTTTTAATTATTATTAGCTCAAATGTCAGCTCCACTTTTTCACTTTATCTCAAAGAAAACATTGCTTTCTTCCGTTGTATCTCATCATCCTAAACCAGCACCTGAAAAAAGAATTGCATTTACAAAATTAATTAATTTTTTATTTTAATTGAAATTTTTAAATCGAAATTAATCAGTGTAATAACTGATCTGCACCAGAGAGAAATCACATTTTTCTGTTAGAATATAATATGGATGATATATATATTTACAGATGATTCTATATAAAATATTTACCACTGAATATTAACTTCGAGGTTATCAATTATGAGCTGGAGTTCTCCTTGGAACACCAACAAAAACACAACCTCACTCTCCGTTCAGCTCCCCCCCCCCCCCCCACCCGGGCCCCAACCACTTCGCAACTATTCTTTTACTCTTCAATTCACATCACTCTTCTCTTCACTTTTTAAGCGGCTGGAACAGTCTCATGGTGGCTGGTGATATGACAATCAGCAACATCAATTTGTATGTGAAAGCACGATAGGCTAATAAAGTTCCATAATTGTATTTGTAACCCATGCTTTGCTATGCTTGCATCATTATTAATATTCACAACTTTCAATATATATATTTCAACATATTGTTAAATCGGGACTTTAATTTTGCTACTACTTCTAAGTCTGTAAAATCAACAAATTCACTTGTAGATACTGTATGCTTTGTAAACAATCATCAGGTGACAATGAAGTTTACTTAATACGAATACATTAATATAAAAACGACGATTTTCTACAGCCGAGACAAACACACAGCAGCACAATACAACAGACAATAGACTGTAAGTAGAAATCGGCCACAGCACACAAATCAGCCAGACAGATTCCAGGAATAGAAGGGGTCTTTACAGTTTCTCTCAATGGCCTGTCTATACGGTTCAAATTGTCCGCCGCCTCACCACTTGTAGAGATGTACTGCCAACACGACTGGCTACTCCAAACACTACACGATCCTGCTTCTACAGTGAACGCAATGACTTGGCACACCGCTCAGTTCAACAATTGCTCAACGCTGAATGATTCCGGCGTTGCTTCGTTATCCTCTGGACGACTCGTTACTTGTCTTCAACTCCAACTCCGATTAATTGGAGCTAAATGTGATTGGGTTGACGGGGTACCTAGCCCCGGAAGGGGCTTAACTCCAGTAGTGGCAAGATCAAAGGGCAGAACAGCTAGTAGATTGCCGTTGTCTCCGAGGAGCGCTGATGTTGACGATTCATCGGGGGAGCTGTTCTTTTTCTGACGTTGAGTACTGGTGGTTTGGTATTAGTAGTACTAGCTAATCAGGTGGGTGGGTGAGATGGCGAATGCCAGGATTCTCATTGAATGGCTGGTTAGGGATGAGGGGGTATGTTACCTTGAGAAGCTATTTCCAATATTTACGGATGAATTTAATATAATTTATAAAGAAGAGAATACAACAATTAAAAGGCTGTGGCTCATTTAGGGAATTTAAAGAATGATGTTTCTGGGTCTCTTGATTTTGATGCTAGGTGAGTATTTTTGGACGTTAATTATTGCCTAATTTTCATGTTATATATATATATATATATATATATATATATATATATATATATATCCCTACGCAGGGCAAACAATGTTAATACTGGATACAAGAAGGCTGCGTAAATAAGGATTTTATTTTAAATATTTTATATTATTTGTTGTTTCTTTTTTAATATAAATCTGGTTTTTCCATGATATAATATTGAAATTTGTTACTAAGAAAATGACAGTTGAAATATTTCCAAATTAAAAAATAAAGATACATTCAATATTTAAGAAATAAGAACAAATTCACACTTCACCAACAAATGCAAATACCAGGTAGCAGCACATTCTGTAGCATAATATTGTGCGATAGTATATGATATTAAACAATATTCCACAATATTACGATTATTGATCAATATTGCACAACATTTGTGTGTTACTAAGGAGTGTCCTAACAAAAAGATGAAATGTACTTTTAGAAATCAGGGCCAATGCAAATTGTACAAAATAAAGTAGGTAATATGACCACAATTTTTTCTTTAATTCAATAGAATACACTCAGATGAAACTGTAAAATTAAACGATTCATTTTATTGATTAACATACTTTGATACAATACGATAATTTCAAATAAATAAATATATCTGTAAATTGGAACTTTTTAAAGATGTCATTAGTTATGCCTAATTGGAAATTACTTTCCATTAATTATTTTAATAAATTTGATATTTATTCCCACTTATATAAATAAGAATAAACATCAAATTTAACTTATTATTATAAGAAGTAAAAAAAAGCAAAGTAAAGTAAAAAGACCAATATACTTAACCTACAATTCCTAAAGCTACACTCCTTTATTAATCTTATATCTCATTCAGGTTCATATATAGAAAAAAAAAATCTTCATATCATACATAGGAAAAAACCCCATTTCAATTTGCTTTTAAAATAACCATTTTTTTTTGTGCCATTGATTTCTTCATATACGATTTTCTTTTTAAATGCATTAGGGTCCTTTTATTCTTATTCTGCATTATCCATTCCACAGAAATAATATGAAGAGTATTAACAAGAAGGTGAGAATAATTTGATAATCTAAAGAAAGAATTCTAATAAAAGGAATAGCATTTAGCAATCAGCACGAAACATTCAAATGAGATCCACCATTCAGGGAATGGACATTTAGGACCTTCAGAAGAATATACTTAATTAAGCCCCAATGGATAAGAATAATTTCTTGACAATATTTAAAATAAAATGTTAAGAAATATTAAAATGATGTAATGTGAAAGAAAGACAAACGATTCAAAAATCTGGAGCAGACAGTTCTAGTTTCTGTGCTTATAAAATTACTACACAGACAATTTATTATAAAAAAAATGACAATTAAAACTTTTTCAAATTAAAAAATAAAGATACAATCAATATTTGAGATACAACTACTAATTCACACTTCATCAACAAATACAAATAGAGTCTTAAAAAAGATGAAACTTTTTTTTTTTTTTTTGCTTCTCCTATTTTATAAATCATGGCTACTGCAAATTGTACAAAATAAAGTTGGAAATTAGACAGCCATTTTTTTAAAAAATTAATACTATATGCCCAGATAAAACTGGTAAATGAGACAATTTATTTTATTTTTTAATAATTACAAATAAATAAATATATATGCAAATTAGAACTTTTTAAAGATGTCATTAGCTATTATTGATTAAAAATTACTTTTAATTTTTTAATTAAATATATTTATTTTCATTATATTAATAGGGATGAATATCAAATTTAGCTTACTATTAAAAGCAGTAAAAGAAAAAAGACCAATATACTAAACCTGCTACACTCCATTATTTATCTTATATCTCATTCAGGTTGATACATAGAATTTAATAACAATAATAAAAAAAAATAAAGACATATAACAATTATTTCTCAACAATAATTTGGTTAGAATGGTAAGAAATATTGAAATGAAAGAGTGTGGAAGAAAAACAAATGTGAAGGAGAGACAAACCATTCAAATACATGAAGCAGATGTTTCTAGTTTCGGTCCTTAATAAAATTCCTATATAGATGGTTTTTATTATTCTGTAATAATTTGGTAAGAATTGCAAAAGGATAACAATTTTCTGCACATACTTCACTTCAAAAATAACACTGAATGTTTATTAATAATAATACTTTCAATTATAAAACAAATGAACAATACTAATACTTATTATAAATGAATTTCAATTATAAAATGAAAGAATATAAAAAGAAGAAGTACTATTTTTAATTGGCAATGGCCATACTCTAAACTCGTATTTTAATTAAAAATAGCTAACAAAATAAATCTTTTGCTTCTACTTCATAAATTACAATTCACAACAGAAATAAATAAATAGTAATATTTTTTTTGAAATAAATACAAGGAATAATATTAATAATTACCTATTAATTAATGTTTTTGGAGCATAATATTAGAGTTAATTTTCTAAGAGCAATTTTTTGATGAATTGAACAATATCAAATATAAGATCTAAAATTCTTGCCATAAGACATAAAAGCAAGAAAGGAAAGTTTTTAACATTAACTTATTAAAATTTCTTTTTTTCATTACACATCAAACAAATTAAATATGGTTTCTTTTCAAAGACTGCAGATGAAAGAGCAAATTTACAGTCTATATATTTCAAAGACGTATGACAGATTTATAATGTTCTAGAACAAATCATCATTTTATTTAAAGTTCCAATTTTGAGTAGATGATAGAGTAGATGACTTGACATTGATAGAGTTAAAATAATAATTTATGATTTATCCAAGATCATAAATTCTACAAATGAAAACATTTTATTTAACAATATTAAAATAATGAGATCCCAAGTGAAAAAAAAAGTTAATTTAAGTTAACAGAAAGGAGGAGAATATTAAGTTACGACTGAACTATACTTCCGTAAAATGCTAATCACAACTCCAACTATTAAGTGAACAGAATAAATTTAGATTCACAAAAATAAATAAAATATTCACTTATGATTGTATTCAGAATTTAAATATTACTATTATGAATCCCCCCAAATCATGTCACATGTTTAAATTTTTAAAAATTAAAACATTAATGGAACAGCTTTATTAATGAACAAAGAAAAAAAAATCAAATGAAATAGATAAAATCAAAAGTTAGAACAGTTTTTTAACAATATTATTCAGTATGGATAACAACACAATTTAAACTGTTCTTTTTCGCCCAAATTTTGATCATGACAAACACATTTTCTGCATACATTTTAATGTTAAAAATGGCACAGCAAATTAACTGTAACAATATTATGTAGATTAAGAACAAAGTGACATAATTTAATATTCCATATTATTTAATGCAGAAGAAAAATTTATTATTGTGCAGAGCAAAGATCAAAAGAAAAAGAATAATTACTTAATGCAAATGTACAGTTACAACAAGCAGAAAAAGAAAAGGAAAAGGTCATTGAAATAATATTTCATAGGATAATCCAATATGAATTTACAGCATACTAAAAAAGAATATAATTCAACAGAACAAATATTGTATAAAATAAAAAAGGAGGGTAAAACAGTACAAGAAAAGATAAAAGAATTAAACCAACAAATGTTTATTACCGTAGCATAATGTCATAAGAGAAATCTCTATTATAAATATTTTATGTATACAACGAGCAGAATATATATAAACCTATTAAATTTGAATGGATTTTATATCAATGACAAATTGATGCTTAAAATAGGTTTCTTACTAGAAAATACTAATTAAAAAAAGGCAAATTTGAATGAACAAGTGGCCGCATGGATTTTAAAAGATATCAAATATTGAAATATCTTTATTTTTAAATAATTTGTATTGCTTCATTGAATATATAGTAATAAATTTTGGAAAGAACTTTTGTTATATACCTTTTAGGTGAATTGGCTGCTTGACCAACTTCGAAAACTTGTTTACATTTGACAATTCAGGATAGAGAAATTTGTTGCATGCTGATAAACAACGCACAGCTCTTTTATGATTAATTTAGTTCATCTAATCAGTTCTATGGAATCGAGTTCGCAAATTGACAAGCAGTATTCGAATTTCACATGTCTACTGTAAAGAATAAAGAATAAACAATTATTGAGCTTCATAAGCCTTCTGATTGATTTTTTTACATTCTTGTATACAAAGTATAAAGGAAAACAAAATTTAAAAAAAAAAAACATTTTATTTGAATGTGATAAAGATAATTTAAAATCGCTTTTGAGCTGGGCAGCCGAAATTTTATATTTTGTCTTTACAACGAAACTCGTGATTTTTATCATATTTTGAGAGAAATGTATGGAAAGAACTCTTGTGATATTCGCGTTTTTTTACTTTTGTTAACCCGGCACATGCTAAGAGTTTATTCATTAGCATAAGCCGGAAAATAAACCTCCTTCCTTCCTATGGAAAGAACTCGGTCCATATGTCTGAATATAAGTAAACACAATAACTGTCACAAAAAGCACTTCCACTACTACTGAGACAACTAAACTCCTGAACTTATGAAGAACAAAATCAGAACTTTTCGGCAACGAAGAACTTTTGCGATTTGTGGTGAAAAAACTCCATCGCATGTGTATCTATAATAAATCCTGTATATAATTATGTAAATAATTTCAACTGATTAAACGTAAAAGTATTTTTTAGATTGGCTCTCTTCAATGATAGATAGTCTGATAGTGTCAATTCGTTCGATGTGATTTCATTTCGGCGCGAAAAGAGCGATCGCAAGCGAAGTGGGTGATACATTTATATTTTCATTGCTCATCAATTTTCCGATTGCCACAATAACTACAAAACGAAGATGGATAAATGAACAAAATGCGATGAACAGATTTAACATCTATAATGCAAACAATTATCAAAGAGTGAGCTAAATTCAACAAGATGTTGAATGTATTTAGGTCTGTAAATTCAGAAGCTTATAAATATATTGTAAATACAATGTCTTAAATAATTTCTGTTTGGAATGTGATTTTGTGGATAAATTTATAGTTCTATGTCAAATTTTGGTTTGAAGCAGCTACTAGAAACTAGTACAAAACTCATGCATTTTCGGATACTATGAATCACGTACCAGGGACCAACCACCGAAACATCTCGCCAAAATGTATCATGTCGTAACTATTTTGCACTTATACCATTCAAGGCTTTCTCAAAAAGTTTTTCCTAATTGTAGAAACAAAATTATTTTGGAATTCTAAATCGATAGTCTTCTGATCCTACTTCCATGAAAAATTCTCAGTTCTTCAATCTGTGTGACTGTTAATGTCTAAATTCATTTCTTAATTTTCAAGTTTAAATCGTCCCAGTACAAAATTATAATTAAAATTATCATAGTACAAGATTTCGCTCTTCTCATTTAGATGATTTTCGTACTATTAATATTTTAATTAATTTCTTCCCAGTTAAAAATACATTAACATAAGATACAGTAAAGAAGTCATCACCTGGTCTCCTGTTGGAAGACACATGTTCGAACAATGCTACTCCTAGCCAGCGGTGAAGCTATTCATTCTTTGTTGCGCATTGTGTTTCTCCCTTTTAGTGTCGCCCTTTGGACTTGAGTGGAGACAAATAAGGGAAAACACATGCTGGAGACCCATTGAAGAAGCAAACCGTGTCGAAACACCAGATGGGACTATTTCTTCTATGGGCCATCCAAGCTGGGATAAAGTTCCAATAAGGAACAACATATGCTCTTTACGACCCGTTGAAGAAAGAAGTGCTAAGCGAATGCAGATGCGAACATTGTGTATTGTGAAGATTCTGTTAAGGGGTGGATGTTTCAAGAATATTCCCACGACATGACGGCGTGCCATTGGGAGTATTTCTAAAGAATGATTGGACAATCGGCATCTCCAGCGCGCAAATGTGAGCCTGAGAGATGGAGCTACATCACTGTTAAAATGGACGGTCAAGAAGCTGAGCCAAAAAGAGGAGACAAGCTGATCCGGGAGACGGGATCAGCTGATCTGGCTAGAGACTGGACGAGAGCGGATACGACAACGAGACGAGTTGTGAGCAGTGCTGATGTTGAAGAGATACCACGTGATCTCGAGTTTGTTGGAAAGATCTACCAGAAGAAATCCGTAGATCTCTGGAGCTACACGCAGTAGCCGGATACGCGGACAGCTAGTGAATCCTCGGCATAGATGCTGAACTGACAATCCAGGTGTAAATATGTCTCAGCATTTAACTTAGAGAACGTGTTTTTGTTATTGTATAGAGCTGTAAATAAAACCTTTATGTTTAAAGCGCTACCATTTTGTTTGATCGACCAGGATCAAGTTATTACAATACCAAGAATTGGATTTGACAGATTAGCATTTGTTAATCGCTTTCATTCTGATTAAATATTTCAGCAGCTTTGTTTTAGTCTTTTATATTTCACCAATCTTGGAATTAGAAAGGTTTTACTATCCCTTTTAGTTTCCATCACTATTGGGAAAGATCTAGACTATACTAAGATCGGCATCGCATTTGGCAGTATTGCAAAAATTGTTCTATTCCCTTAAACGCTACATTTTTATTATTCTTTCATAACCTGTGCGACTCATCCACCCTCTAGGTGGAAAATTATCTATCATCGTTCACAGATATAGAAGAATGTATTATTTAGTTAGTAGGTTTAATAAAAATGGAAATATAATATTTAGGTTAATTAAATTAAACAATTATAAATGTATAAATATAATAACAATTATAAATGTATAAATGTACACAATTATAAATGTGCATAATGTAAATAAATGTATTATAAATGTATAAATGTACACAATTATAAATGTGCATAATGTAAATAAATGTATTATAAATGTATAAATGTACACAATTATAAATGTGCATAATGTAAATAAATGTATTATAAATGTATAAATGTAAACAGTTATAAATGTGTAAATGTAAACAATTATAAATGTGCATAACGTAAACAAATGTATTATAAATGTATTACAAATGGCTAATATTTTTTAAAGGCTGGTAGTTATCGAAAAGTAAATATTTTTTCTTATTATTTAATAGTCGCTTTTGACGACTACTATGTGTTCACCTCGAGAAATCTTCTACACAAAGGTCTTTGCTAGACGGTTGTTATAGAAACAAATTATTGCATGAAGAGTTCATTTCACATACGTAGAAATCCATTCGTTTCTTACATTGGCGGTTTTTGATATAATTACATATAACTTTTGAAAACAAATTCAAAAAAAAATAAATCAATAAGCTTAAAATACTTTGAATATTGGGAATATTGAAATTTTCAGATATTCTTGTCATATACATACGAAGAACAATGCAAATGAAATAATAATAATAAAAAATCTGAATAATAATTTGTATGTCTGATGACTGCTCAAGAAGTAAAATGATAATTTAGATATATAAGTTTGTATTATGCATGTCACTTATTTTAAATTTATGTAAGCAATTAATCCCGAATTTTGGGGAGTAAACTTAAGGTAATCCGCCTAATATAAATGTAAAAACCAAAGTATAAATTATCATATTTATTTCATAATTCTTTATAAAAGGTTGTTTATATTCAAATATAAAGAAAGCATTTTATTATTAAATATTTGAATTTTTCCAAAATTATATATATTTTTTTCAATGATATATTGTCAAAAACCTGTAATTTTGCTTCCCACCACGAATAGTTTCATCGTAAAAAGATCATTTAACGATCAGCCCTGTTGCGTATTGAGTGGATGCCGTGTCAGTGATCTCACAGCTTGGCAAAAAACTTGCTGACTATTTGGCGAATTGGTGACCTTGCCAACAAAACAGATATTTCTAGAAACTTCGAGAATTTTAACGATCCGTCCAATAGAAACTGATATGTACCCAGATTGGCCCAAAAGGTTCTGAGCCATCTCCCTGTTCGTATAAAAGGTCGGCAATATCGAGCTACTGGGTGAATTCATTCGGAAATGGAGTTGGAGTAGAAGATATGTAACGAATCCTTGAGAGGATAGCGAAACAACGATGGATTGCCAGTGTCGTGTGGAGTTCAAGAGAGAGCTGAACTGCTGTATGCCGTGTCCTGTTGTCTACAGTGGAAGCAGCATCGTGTATGTGAAGTATCCAGTCGTGTGGTAGTAAGTCGGCAGCTAAAGAGAGGAGACAGTGAGAATATCAGCCATTTGGAGGGACCGTAGAGCAAAGCTTCTGGGATCTCCTATCCCTCTGGATTCTGTCTGACTGCTTTGTATACTGTCGATTCTTTCTTGTGGGCTACGGTCTGTTGTAGTGTGCTGCGTGATCGTCTCGATTGTACATATTTGTCGTCATTGTATTCGCTGTCTTTGTGTCAAATAGACGTCGTTATTGCTTTCGACTAAAGGCCTGCTGATTTTCTTCATGCCATGCACTCACTACAAGCCAATTGATCCAGGTCTCAATACTATTTTCCGAAATATAAAATTAATAATTACCATACTATCAATTTGTAGATTTTTTAAATATCTTATTTAGATTTATAATTTATTTTCAATATGCACAAGATTTCTGCTACCTAATTAATTTCGTAAAATTTATATGTAAAAACTTTTTGAATTTGAAAATAATTCTCGTTTTTATTGAGGCGCGAGCTAGTGATCCAGGACTTAAAGAAAAACCCAAACAAATAAAGCTAATATAGTTTTACATTAATTTACGAATAAAGATGTAAAAGTTCGTTTTAAGGTAGTATTCCAGAAGAACATTAATTCATTTTTTACAATCCATCATTTCAAGGCATGTAGTTGAGTTTTTTTTTTCTGGAGCAAAAGCCAAATTTGGACGTATTGCACAACATGTATGGTATTTATATAAAACTTGAAATTCAAATGTAATTGAATTTTAAAGTTTCAGCAATTGATATCAAAACATGGATGTAAAAACTTTAAAAACTGATTAGCGGAAAAGTAAAACTTAGAATATCAGCGAATAAAATTGTGCAATCAAACAGAAAAAAAAATTTAAAAAACAAGAATTAGTTTATTCCCCAGAATTAAAATGTAAAGACTAAAATTTTCAAAAACAAATAAATTTATTTCAAATACTACTTAGTAATTAGTTAGAATGAAAAAGAAAAACGTAGCAGACACAGGCAAGTAAAAATTATACATTTTTGCTCTTCATTGGAATAATATGTTTACGCTTTTGTTTTGTTGCTTTAGGAAGGGGGGAGCGGGTGTTCAAACATCTGAGGATGTCTCCTCTAACTCCTCACTAAAGCTGAATCCGAAGCCCTCGAAGTTCTTATTTTCTCATATGTTCCAAAAACTTCAGCTCTCTTAGTAGCAGGAACATGAGAGGTTGTTGTTGTTACTAATGTCATTTACCATAGACAAGCTCGCTGTCAGCAATTTTATAAGGGTGAATCTCTTGTTTCAAGTGGCGCCAACTAGGGCCAAGAGTACGTCTCAGCTACACACTCATCACATTCACTTGCACAGCCCCTTTATACAGAAGGGCACATTCATACACCTCGCAGATAGTAACCAGAAGATTAACCATGCCTTGACCGGAACTCGAACCCGGGACGCCTAATTCACGAGACAAATACAAGAGGTATTTTTTTTCCGTAATTATGATTTTATTCTTTTAAGAATTAGAAGAAAGATTAATCTCTTTGAAAATAGTGTTTACTAAATCTTTGTGTAAAGTTTTCCAAAACTTAGAATTGTGTTTATTATCTGAAATTTAGTTTGATTGCTTCTGCACAATGTACAGTTTTACAAAATTCCGATGCTTTAGCCATGCTTTTGGACAAATAAATTCTATTTATGTTAGAATCTTTGATAAATTTTTTACTACTTTAAACAGTCTTAAAATTATAGAAATCTGGTAGATCAGCAGTACAATCTGATACTCCAGATTCAAATAAACTCGGTTCTTTAGCAGTATTGCCCGAAGAAAAATTTATAGGCTTCAACAAGTTTAGGGGAATTTTCTGAAGGTATACATGATGTTTTAAAAAACGTCAGAAACAGAAGTTCAGACCACAGGGAGCACTTGAGTGCTTTTTGCTTGAACCTTATTTGCACCACGCTTGCATAGCTAATTCCAGGTACCTGTAAACAGGCTTTGACATTTCTCTTTGTGTCTGTGAACATTATTTGTTTCATCATTTTTTCTAAGATGACTTCCTTTTCAAGTGGGACATGTATGAAAAAAGGAAGCATGAGAATCTTTGCAATTTTTGCAGTTTTCAACCACACTACAATCAGAACTACCATGGCCTGCTTCAGCACAACGGACACAAGTAAGAGTTTTAAGGCATGAAGCTTTAGAAGGACTGAAATGTTGGCATTTAAAACACCCTAAAGGTTTTGGAATTTAATGCCGGGCGACCAATTACATGTAACCCGCTTTTACAGAATTTGGTATTCTGGAGGCAAGAAATGTGAGTCTAAATGTTTAGTGTCAAAACGTTTTCTATCTGTTCGTATAATAATACGATGGACATTATTTACTCCTTTACTTTTTTTTCAACGATTTCCTCGATTAGTGTATGAAACAACTCACCACACGAAATAACTCCCTTGGAAAAGTTAAATGAACTATTCGCACTGACTGTAACAGAGATTATTTAATTTCAGTATAGTCAGGGCTTGATTACGAGTATTAATCTCGACAGGCAAGTCACCAGAACGACGCGACGTTTCCGTACTGACGGAACTTTCCCAAAATATTCAGAGATAGCTTTTTCTACCAAAAATGGAGAGACTATATGGATTGTCTCGTTGGCTGAAGATGTGTCAAAATGCTCGTTCAAAATCTTTTATTCGCATTGACGTCCATTGAAGAGAGATTTCTTTGGTTTACCCATACACAAGATAAAAGTAATTTGGGTACCAAAGAATCCCCCACAACGGAGACTAACAAGGGAAGGTAGTCACCTGTTCTGGGATTCCCCAGTTTCGGCACTTGCCTTAGTGCTAGCCGGAATGTATACGCTCAGAGGCACCTCCAGGAACATTGACCACTCTTAACACCAAGTCCCAGATAATGACACTTTTGCCTGATCCCTAGCAGAATAATAATTCAGATGTCTAGCTATCTGCCAATTGATACTCCGAGGACCACAGTGAACCACCCGTCTGTCTAATGGGTTGGCATGCACGGCCAACACATGGGATTTTGGTTGTCCATGAGAAGCAAGAAGCAAACAGAGAGGCAATAACTTCGTATGGAGCGCTCCCTCGCTTACCAACGAGGGATGGAAGGAACAGACAAACAGAAGAAAGAGTAGGGAGAAATGAAATGAAAGGGAGTAAAGATCCCTGGGAACCTCGGGATTTTGACACGGTAAAGCTCTATTTCCTGTCTTGTGCAGATACATGCTCATCAAGTTCGTAAGTCTGTATGGTAATTAAGATACAAGATTCCTCCAGAGATATCTGCAAATGTGTAATTTTGTTAGATTTTTGAATGTTTAATTCTTCGAGATGAAAGATAGAAAAGACGTTTTATTATTGAGTAATCTATATGATGATTCGAAGCATAGATTGCTTTGGTTTTAGTGGATGTAAGAGGCAAAAAGGAACAAGTCTTTAAACCAAAGCATTTATTTTGGAGTAACTTCCGTCAGTTCATATTAAAAGACATTAAAGAAAAAGAGAAAAACGTCACAGCTTTCCAAGATATACAGCAGACTAAAAATATATAACACAAATCTCTTTATATAAAACAGTAGCAGTACTCGCACAGCATTGTCCATGGTATAACATCCAAGAGAAAAAATTAGCTTTAAACTTAAAATTGATCTTTTTTTTTGTTGCATAATGAGTTTTGAATTGCAGTTTTAAATCAGATGTAAATAAACAAACAAACAAAAAATGTATCGCATATGAAAGCCACAGCTTTTGCTGTTTGCGCATGCGCAGTTTAAAGTCTTTATACATACGCGGATAAAAGCAAAGCACAGATACGCATGCGCTAATCGTAGTAGGAAAATAATTAAAATTGCAATTATAAGACTCCTTTTTTTTCTTTTGATAGAACTTCAATATATTAAAATCTTCCCCAATAAATGCCTTATAAAAAGGTACAATTATCTCTATATCAGTTAAGCATTTCTCATGTTTTTCTCTTTCAAACGTACAGATGCTTTTAGGAGACTTCATTTTATACTACGCATAGAAGGATTTACACAAACTAAAGTCTGTGCAAATGAGAATTAGCAGTAGAATAAGAATAAATACCCAGTTGTCAAAGTGAATCGAAATTTCCAAACACTATCTATAAAAACCTTCGCCAAATTTTGAAATAAAATAAAATAGTACCGCATTAAAAATAAATTAGAAAAGAACAAATAAAGGAAAAACGAACCTAATCAAGATTTACAAAAAAAAAAGTCCTCTTAGTTCTCAATGTATCATCCTTCTGCAGAATAAGAGTAACCAAAACTCAAAGATATTCGATTCTGATACAAGGCGGAAAATAAAATCAAGCACAGTTGGAAGAAAAACAAAATATTTTATTTAAAATATTACATTTTTTACAGGGTAATGACGAAATATACAGCTTATTCATAAACACAGCGACCTTCGGAGACCAAAAATGTTAACACTTATTTGAACTGTAAGTAATAATTTTGCCAGTTTTATTTCAAAATGATTAAGATAATACATTCGAGGTATAATTCAAAACAATATTCAATCACTCATCTGTTGTTGGAGTAACTGATTCGAAAATGCAGGAAGAATAATTTACAGGTAGCGCGTCTTCCCCACGATCTGGTCGTCCCGGATTCAAGTCCCGCATGGTTGTTCTTCTGTGTTCTATCTGTAAGATGAATGAATGTGGTTGGTCCCTTGTAATGAAGGGCTGTGCAAGCGATGTGATGAGTAAGTAGCAAAAGTTGTACTATTGGCCTTAGTTGGCGATACTACAAAACAAGATTTAGTAATCCACGCCTACTGCTGGCCGACACCTGTATTATCTCCGATTTTAACGGATAGTCGTGCCTCTTTACAGCACCTATCGAACTGGAAGAAAGTGGGAGACTGAACGAGCATTAACATTCTAAATACTATCCATCGACTTATTGCAAAGCACAACATTCCCTTTCAATGGGCCCCTTCCCACATCGGACTTGAAGACAACGAGAGAACTGACGCCCTTGCTGTGGAGGCCACCACTGATGAAGTTGGTAATGTCCACACTCTCACATATTCAGAGATCTCCTCAATTGCAAAAGTGGAGACAAATAAGCTTTGACGTGTTCCTCCGAACAACTCCTGGTATTTTAGAGATTGTCCTGGAGGGGCCCTGAAGACCAGGGCGATAGAAAATAAAGTACAACCCTCTCTCGATTTATCAGCGGACATACTAAAGGCCTCACATTTCACCAGGGACAAAAGTATTTCCCGGACTGTCATCGGTGTAAGAGCGCTCCAGCTTCTCCCACTCACATTTTAAATTGTCTAAATTTTACAAAGCATGACATACTCAAAGACTCTGCTCTATTTATGCACTTTTTGGAAACATTGGGTTTTATGGGGATGGTCGAGCACTGCTGGCCATCTGCGATTAGTAACAATAACACAAAACAAGAGACGCTGATTAGGCTTAAACCGCTGATTACCTCAGCCAGCTTGTCCATGGTAAGTGCCATAAGAAACAACAAAAACAACAGATCTATTCATTCAATACCCATATATTAGATAGAAAAAAATGAAAATGTTTTTTTAACAAAAGATAATATTCTTCCTCATAACATTTGCAAGGACTATTAATTTTTTACTTTTTCACCATAATAATTCCGTCATTTATGTACATTAAGAGTATGGAGTGGTAATTATAACACACACACACACACACATTAATTAAATCATCAGGCCAATCTTTCTTTGTGCAAAAGTGGAGACAAGATATTTTTGCACGAAATAAAAACTATATTTATTGGTTGGTTTTTTTTAAATAAGATACAGTCAATTATCTCGATGGACAAGAATATCTCTTATGGAAGTCAGCGTTAATTTAACAGAATTAAAGTAATAAGAAGAGTTCAGATTCCGAAGTATACTTTAGTTCTGAAGAATATTGTTACAAGCGGGCGAGCGGCACGAAAACTCGCCAAAGTTGGCCACGTTTGGCGAGGAGCCTCGCGCCAGCTTGATTGGTTTGGCGAAAGGAATAGTCTAGTAGTCGCTAGATTGTGCGCGATGTTTTGAGAATTTTCACGAGACTCAGGTGCACGCGCTTCTCGGCTATATAAGGACGAGTAGCCGGCGTGAGTTAGTGAGTTGCTATAGTGATTTGATCGAGTTAGTTGAGAGTTTGCTCTGAAATAAAAAGCGTCTCGCTGGACTAAAGGATTTGTGAGCTGTGTTTGCGTTTGTTGTTAACGCTGTGTTATTGAGCTCACTGTGATTTACTGTTTCTGTGCTATACTATAGCTGTTTTGCAAACTGTGTTTATCGTGCGTAAGAAGTGCATTTACGCTGTAAGTGATTGACTATTGCTGGATTGTATTTATCTGAATTTGTTACTCTATCAATTATCCTGTAAATAACTGTAAATAGCTGTAAATAAATTTGTTTGTGCTGTCCTCAAATAAAGTCCATTCAATCCGAACCCGCTACGCTATAAAAACGTAACAATATTTAAAAGAAAGTAAAAAGTTCTATAGTTTTAAACTTATGAATAGTTTAGAGATCTCAGGTGATTAATGCAGCATTTGGTAACACTGAAAATGAAATGAAACCCCCTAATATTTGAATAACAATAATATCTTCACTGAATAATAAATATTTGAATATTAAGCTTCTTTAAATTTTATTTCGATTTTGGTCTTCCATATGTAAGAATATAATAATATTTCGTTAACAGTCTTGCTTAAGAAGATCCTTTAATATAAAAAGTACACTCTCGGGTGTCCGGTTCGCGACTATCTGACCTAGTTTTCTTTTACTGAAATTAAATGTGAAGGGTAAGGCATTGCATTGCTAAAACAATGGAAGGGGGCGTCTGCTACGATCCCTTAACGTGTCGTGTGCAAAATGCACATGAGCAGCATTCTTCTCATTGTTCATTGATTTGTATTGGACCTTAATTGTCACCACTTTTCCTGATTATAACTGTACAGAAAAAGCACAGCATTCGTAAATTGTTGTTGTTTTTACTTATGGCACGAGCCCCACTGATACATCAGCATATTTTGAGCCAAAAGTAGTGCCTCTTGTTTCAAGTAGAGCCCACTAGAGCCAAGAGTACGACTTTAGTTATACACTCATCACAGTCGCTTGCACAGCCTCTTTTTACAGGGGGGTACAGTCACACATCTCACACATAGCACACAGAAGAACAATTATGCTCGAACCCAGGACTCCCAGAACACGAGGAAGAAGCGCTACCTATGTACCAGAAAGCCAGTTTCTTAAATTGTTCCTGGGGTAATACATATGCTAATTAATTGGGGTAGGTAAATGCTTTTTAAGCATATCACAGTGAAATGTACAGAATTCACGTTAAAATCTGAGCAGTTTATATCCTTTAATTTTTTTCTCTACTAAACTGTTGCAGCGCAATATATGAGCATGTATAAACTACCGGTACAGAGGCTTCTATTATAATTTGGTCGGTTATCGGCATCTGCTTCTATGTTTCACCAGGTCACGGTTGCGTTCACATTTTACGTGGCTTCAGATAAATGGAGGACTTGGTACTGAATAAGAAGTGAAATAATAAGTATTATAACAGTGAGTTTTCGCATAAAAACTTTGTCTTCTGATATCGGTGGGCAAAGAAGTAACTCAATAAAACTCCGGCTTTTTTTTAAAGAAATGTTATTTGACTTATCCTTCAGACACATTAAACTCGGGAGTGTATTG
The DNA here is from genome assembly GCA_026289955.1 of Argiope argentata. Taxonomy (NCBI): domain Eukaryota; kingdom Metazoa; phylum Arthropoda; class Arachnida; order Araneae; family Araneidae; genus Argiope; species Argiope argentata. The sequence goes on from JAOUZG010035803.1 coordinate 427,684, forward strand.
TATATCAAACTGATAATGTTTTCCTCATTTGTATTGATACATCAATGGCTATTCAGACTAATTTTAACGGAAAATGTTTGTGTTGCTATTGACACTAATGGCACTTGCCATGGACAAGCGCGCTGCCGGCCGTAAGCGATTTTAAACCGAATGAGCGTCTCTTGTTCTTGAAGTAGAGCCAACTAGCCCCAAAAGTACGACTTCGCTACTCACTTAGCACAATCACTTGCACAGTTCCTTCTTTAAAGAGGAGCACATTCGTACGCCTCACAGATAGGACACAGTAGAACAACCATGCCCTTAACCGAGACACCCAGATCAAGAGGAAGACGCGCTACTTCTGTGTTATGACGCCGGCTGGAAAATGCTTAAGTGCATTTATTACTAATTTAAAGATTTCTTCTTCAAATGAGTGTGAAGATGCTTATTTAAACTATTACTCCGAGAAAATTTCTTGCTACATACATGGCAAGAGTATGGTTTTTCATTTGTATGAGCTCGATAATGCACATTTAAATTGCCTATCTGAGAAAACTGTTTATTACATACATCACAAGAATAAGGTTTTTCCCCTGTATGAGTTCGGTAATGACCATTTAAAAAATGCTTCTCTGAAAAAGACTTGCCGCAGACATCACAAGAATAGGCTTTTACATGAATCTTGTAATGGATATATAGGAGATATCTTTCGGAAAATCTTTTCGTACATACCTCACAGGAATAAGGCTTTTCATTTGTGTGAATTACTAAATGTCTATTTAAAGCACTTTTCGTAGAAAAAAACTTATTACATGCATCACAAGAATAAGGTTTTTCATTCGTATGAGTTCGATAATGCTCAGTTAGATTACATTTCTGAGAAAAATTTTTATTGCATACATCACACGAATGCGGTTTGTCATTTGTATGAATTCGATAATGCTTGGTAAAGTAACTTTTCTGGGAAAAACTTTTATTGCATACATCACAAACATAAGGTTTTTCATTTGTATGAGTTCGATAATGCCGTGTTAAATTACTTTTTTGAGCAAATTCTTTGCTGCACAAAACACATGCATATTTTTCGTTCAAATGAATTCGATTATGCTGCATTAAATGAACTTTATAAGAAAATGATTTACCGCATATAAGGCAAGAATAGGGTTTGTCAGTTGAATGTGAACGCAAATGTCTGTTAAAAGGCCATCCCTTAGGAAAAACTTTACTGCAGATGTCACAGGTGAGAGATTTATCATCAGTGCCAGTTAGGATTTGCAGATTTTCATCAGTGTGAGATTCTTTAAAACACAGATCCCTAATCAAATCCTTTCTATCTGATTCGACAGAAATCTCCATCATCAACCAACTAAAATTTGTATTGAAAAGGTAACAGTGATTATTTTATTTCAGATTTCCCTTAGGAAAAACTTTACTGCAGATGTCACAGGTGACACATTTATCATCAGTGCGAGTTAGGATTTGCAGATTTCCATCAGTGTGAGATTCTTTAAAACACAGATCACTAATCAAATTCTTTCTATCTGATTCGACAGAAATCTCCATCATCAACCAACTAAAATTTGTATTGAAAAGGTAACAGTGATTATTTTATTTCAGATATTCTTCTCATCTGTACAAATTCTAGCTTCGCTTTTTTTTTAAATTCTATTACGAAGAAAACTTTGAATCTTCACTACGTTTCGACATTTTCAAAAATCACCTGGAAAAGAAAATGAACTTTATACAATCATTTCATTTTCCATTAACAGAAACCTCTAAAGATGTAAGTGCTTTATACTAATGATAGAAGGGAAAAAAACTGAAATAAATTATTAAAGTAGCGTAATGAATAAAACTGCTGAAAACAAAAAGGAACTAATTATCAAAAACATTTCGTACATCACAAATTTATTTTAGACTTCTGTAAGTAATTCCCTCTCTTAATTAGAGTTTGCTACGTTTATTCAGTGATTAGTATCTACATTTTTCGACATATATTTTGGTCATATTTACAATTAAATTCTTTTTACATCCTGATTTTAAATATTTACTCCTACTTTACTTTATACGATTTTATACGATAGCTGTCTAAAAAGTAACCGACCTTTAGCCATGAAAAATATACCTTATGTGATGAAATTGGAACCTTAATCCCTTTCGAAGCATGTCCCTTGTACCTTCACACACTTAGCCTGGAAAGCATATAACTTCTGGAAAGCATATTTTGGAATGTATCTCTTCTCTACTCACAAAACGGAATCCTTTCAAATCTTCAATCTCCTTTTTGTCTTCAATCTCCTTTTTATCTTCAATTTCGTAAATATCAGCAGTCGTAAAGAGCTATATCTGGGAAGTAGGGAGAGCGACTGGAATTCCGTATTTCACAAAGAAAGTCTGGATCAGGTATAACGAATAAGCGAATGCATTGCCATGAGGAAAATGCCAGTTTTTCGTCGTTCAAAGGTGTAATCTTTGGCGCCAAGCTGTATATCTGAATCAGAGTAGAATCTGTCGACAGTACTCTTTTGCTACTGTTTGTGCTTCCAGTGCTTATTCTTAATCATCTCTACCATTTTTAAATGGTTAAACTTGTGCTAACCTTCAGGACTCGACTTAGCCTGGTTGGGGCCGGGGGCAAAAAATTTTCGGGACCCCTTCTGCTTTACTATTTTAGTAATTTACTAAAGAAGGAAATGTAAAATAAAAATTCTATTCTACATGGGAGCTCCCATTTTTGTGGAGGCCCGGAGAAGCTGCCCCGTATGCCTTAATCAGGCCCTGCTAACCTTCCACTTGTGCTATGCCATAAGCATTGTCTCCGGACACTTCCTAAATATTACGAAATGTTTCGCTTTGAGTGTCCCAAAGCTTTTTACAAAATTTGATGTTAGTATCTTTGATTAGCCCGTTCAGTCAGTCATCTAGAGAAATGAAAAATCCAACGAACACTTGTCATAGCACATTACTCAACGGTCAGAATGCAACGACTGACGCAGATAAAATGAATGCTTGAATTTTTATCGAAGACGGAGATAAAAATTCAAGCATGCGCATTAAGTTTTCTTCTTTCACTAGGCACAATTAAGCCATTCGAGCATCATTAATGTAGGCAAGAAAATTCAAGGTTGGAAGCTTTTTACACAGCTTTCGTATGCTTTACATTTTCATTTGGCGTTGTGGAGAATTTTCTACGTTACCAAATACTGCATTCAGCTTTTTTATATACTTCTGCTTAAGATTAAGGAGAAAAGTAGTTGTGTATGTCTAGATATCAATAAGTTTGAATAAAATATTTTTAATTAGAATCAATCAGAATCATAGGAAGCAGACAGACAGTGATATTTTAGATGAATAGGAAAACCGAAATCGCAACATTAGGTCGAGTAACATAACCATTAGACAAAAGTGACACTCATATTCGATTAATGTTATCTACCTTATGAGGCTTCTACCATATACCCTCCCACTAGTGAATCGGTTGTGAGGCGAACGATACATTTCAGTCAAGCGTGTGTGAGTTGTTGGCTGTTGTTTCTAATGTGCCTGACGACTTGTGCTGCCGGTAGAGGGCAACACAACAGCAGTGCAAAGGTTGCTTATTCAAGGTCGCGGGTAACCATTGTGGGTGAATGGTTAGAATTGGCTGAGGACCGAACTCGCAACGTGACGGTTTGTAACCCAGTAACATTGGCGATGGGCAAAAGTGACACTCATGTTCTATGAATGTTATCTGGCTTATGAGGCTTCTACCACAATCTACATCACAAATGGAAAGCAATTTTGTCACTGTCTCCTCTTCCCATTCACATGAATCTGGTTGCTTCCATTGATTTAAATTTGGAATTTGCTATCAATACATTGTTATAATTTAAATAAATGAGTAAATGAGAAGTAGAAACAAATAAACTCTTCGATATACGGCCTTCATAGTAGCACACAAATACGGTACAACATTGTATGACACTGGACAATATTCGCAATATTCTGGAATATCGATAAATATTATAGAATGTTATAAAATATTTTACAATATTGTACAACAACCTGAGCTACCTAGGATAATATGTGGCTCAAATAGAATGAAAATTGATTTTATTCTTATATTGTATTAAAAAAAATCGACGTATGCAGGAATAGTATGCAAAGACAACGAAAATAAGAATGTATATATATATGCACTTAATAATTTCCTGCAGCTTTCAATTTCAGTCATTTCACGGTCCTTTATGATCATGCACAAAGCTTACTTTCACTTAAATTATAAAAATAAATTATTGAAGACAAATGCGATGGTTTGAAACAATTACAGAATTTTGCTGCAAAATCAACAGTTATTATATATTTTCTAGAAGGCGAAAACAAAAATGTTTTCGTTAGGCTATTAAAATCCTCACAGTTTCCTACATGTAAATTTCTTAAAGTACCAATTAGCGTACAATTTCGGATCTTATAAATGCAATACGGAATATTAATCCCTATTTCGCATTTGCATCCTCCATATCAAACAAAAGAACATGACAATTCAACAAATAAGAATTCTAGAATCATTCGAAAGCCAAACGGAATGTTTCCGTTTATAAAAGGAATAAAATAAAACAATGCGCATAAAACAAACAAATGATATCCACCATTCAAGAAATGGCTATTTACGATTCCCACAAAAGTACAATGAATGATGCACTAATGCATGAGGATTACTTTGTAAACTAATAGGAATATTTTATTGTTTATCTTGTTATCATAGAAACCAGAATTTCATTGTAAGTGATCATACAAAAGAAAACTGACAAATTTGATAGATAAGACAAAGGAAGTAAAATTAATTTTTGATAAATTTAGATTATTTGTGCTGGGTGAGGGAAATACAGCAGCCATACGTCAACTTGATTAGAAAAACAAGTCGTACACGGCAACAGCCACTTTAAGGGTTAGATAAATAAAATTTGATAAAGAATTATATTTTATTGATAAAAAAAATTGATAAATGATCTTTTTTCATCAATGAAACTAAAATTTAGGCATCTTTGAAAATAGTCAAGATTAATTATGTAGTTTAAAAATACTGCACAGCCAAAATCCTATATGGGACAATATAAGAGCAAATAGAACTAAAAAATTTTGAATGCAATTATGAAATATTTTAAAATTTAATAAAGAATGCTCTTAATATTCCAGCTGCAACTAGCTATTGGAATCAAATTTTAAATGTCAGCAATATAAAAGATATTAAGACAAGTATATTAATTGTAACATAATAGTTTCAAAATACTATACAATAAAAGATAAAGAATATGTAGAATATTAATATCTTTTTTGTTATGTTCATGCATAAAAATGCTAAGATTCATTGTCTTCGCCAACGGTTTAGAAACTTTTTGGCGAGGGATTTAAATTTGGCGATAAAGATTGACGGAAAGATCAACCATTGCCGGATTGCCGTAATTGGCGGTTCAGCAACTCATTGGCGATGACTTCAAATTTGGCGATAAAGCTGGACGGTAAAATATGTAAGAACCGATTCATTCACATTTTTTAAAGCTGAATTCTTAAATTATTCTCTTTATACATACTTGCTGGAATAATAATATAACACCTTATCTCTGAAATTTTCATATATATATATATATATATATATATATATATATATATATATATGTGTACCAAATGTTTTTATATAAAGGTTAGCCCACACATTTAACCTAAAAACAATTTATTTACGGATTGTCCTTGAAATGAAACAAAACAGCCAACCAATTATTCAAAACTGTTTTGCTGATTAGTCTGACCAAAACAAAATCATGTCAAGAACAAACTGCGCACGCCTATTCAATGCCAATTGAGTTTACACAAATGCTTGAATTTTCTACGTCAGTTGGGGTTATACGGATTAGAAATTTTTAATTTCCTTTATTGTTTTTTATTTTGGCACTTTTCTGTTGGTTGGATTCAAGCAAAAAAATACCCAAATAATGTAGAACTCCACCAAAATTTCTTACAGCCGTTTTAAAGCGAAAAATCCACCAAATGATGTAAAAGTACGCGAAACTTCTTTAACTATTTTTCGTTTCCACTCGGCTAACGGAAAAGTACCGTTATTTTGATTCAAAAGTACTTTAGAATGAAATCGAAAGATCGATTAATTAACAATGGTTAGTTTTAAATGCATCAAACACTAAGAAAATAAACAGAATCATTTGAATTAACCGTCCGAAAACATGTTAAACTTTACTCATTCGACGGTGGGGAAATGAGGAATTTTGGCGAGAAAGGTAGTTTTTAATAAACAAAAAATTAAGCTCAATTAACCAAAATAAATAGTAGCCTATGCTCTATTCCAGACACAGTGCTAAATTTCATCCGGCCGTTCAAGCACGCTTGACTAACAGCATCCATCCAAACTTCCATATATATATATATATATATATATATATATATATATATATATACATACACACACACACACACTGGGATGACTGTTAATATCGTGTCGGTCCTCCTTTTGCCCGGCGAAATGCAACAATTTGACGTGTCATGGAGTCCACAAGTCGTTGGAAGTCCTCTGCAGGAATATTGACCCATGCTGTCTGTATAGACGTCCATAATTGTGAAAGTGTGTATGGTGCAGGAGTTTGGGCACGAACGGACCTTTCGATGATGTCCCATAAATGCTCGATGTTCTTCAAACCAATCACGAACAGTTCTGGCCCGGGGACATGGCGCATTGTCATCCATAAAAATCCCATCGTTGTGTGGGTACGTGAAGTCCATGAATGGCTGCAAGTCAGTCATCTGCAAGCAGTTGAACATAACCATTTCCAGTCAATGGTCGGTTCAGTTGCACCAGAGGACCGAGTTTATGTTATGTAAAAACAGCCCACACCCTTATGAAGCCACCACCAGCTTGAACAGTGCCTTGCTGACAGTTTGGGTGCATGGCTTCGTGGGGTCTGCGCCACACTCGAACTCTACCATCAGCTCGTAACAACTGAAATCGTGACTCATCTGATCACGCCAGTCGATATGCTCGCGAGCCCAGGAGAGTCGCTGCAGGCGATGTCGTGCTGTCAATAAAGGCACTCGAGTCCGGCTTCTGCTGTCATAGCCCAAGGAAGACAAGTTTCGCCGCACAGTCCTATCGGACACGACCCTCGTACGTCCCACATTGATTTCTGCAGTTATTTGACTAAGTGTTGCGTGTCTATTAACACTGACCATTCTACACAGACGTCGGCGGTCTCAGTCGTTAAGTGCAGGTGGTCGCCCACTGCGCTGTCCATGATGGGATATGATGCCTGAAATTTCATACTCTCGGCACACTCTTGATACAGTGGATCACCGCTGTGGATACTAACGATATCCGCAATGAAATGACCCATGCGTCTAGCTCCAACTAACATTCCACGTTCAAAATCTGTTAATTCTCGTCATGTCGCCATAAATCACGAAAAACCTGTTCACACGAATAACTTGAACACAGATGAAAGCTCTGGAAAACGAACTGCACATTTATACTTTTTCGCTGCGATACTACTGTAATCTGTATATTTGCATATTGTTATCCCATGACTTTTGTCACTTCAGTATA
>JAOUZG010035803.1:458717-479565 GCA_026289955.1 Argiope argentata
TTATAAAATACATTTTTTATTATTAATGGTTGGATAACAAAATTTTAAAAATAGCAAGATCTTCTACATGAGAATGGTTGAAATTAACTATACAACAAAGGCATCTCTCTGGAATCGGGTCTGCTTCTGCCCCAGAGAATATATTACATGCAGCTAAAAAATTTTCGTGGCTACCCTAATATTCTATTTCGCTAGTTACCATTTGTTTCAATGCTTCGTTTAAGATCATTGATGAAATGAATGAACATTTTATATTTAAGAAAAAAATTTAATTTCAGTCTAAAAGGAATTCTTAAAATTTGCTGTTCTAATCATTTATTACATTTTCTTGAAATTATGCATAATTTCACATGCAATGCGAACACATTGCAAAACTATCGTTTTAGTTCAAATTTAGTTCAATAATATCCTTTTTTTTTCCTTCAAAATTAATATATAATTTTCTCGTCATAAGTAATAAAGCGCTGATGCTATCAGATCCCAAATCAGATATTAATTCGACGTGTGATAAAACATAACTTCCAGCACAATAAATTTGAGAATTAATAATATAAAATGCAAACTAAAAAATTTATAATATGAAATTAAACCTTAAAATTTTATTTTCAATACTTCTTCTTTATCATTTTCATTACAAGGTAGAAAGTTAAGAACTGCTAAATAAATCTAAGCATTTTTCTATATAAAAGTAATTAATAAATTTTTAGTACAAAATCATTTATATTTATTATTAAAATATTTATAACAATTGTTAAAAACATTTTTAAATTATTTTTTGCATTATTATTAAGTTACAAATGATATTAATTCTTTAATTTTACGAATCCGGTAACGATCCGAATCCATAATAGTGAATCACAAACCTTTGTAAATGGTGGTTCATAATTATTCAAAATACAAATACAATCGTTCTGTGTAAAGTTTGAGTCTATATACTAGGTTACCATTTACCAATACCAAACACTAGGGCTACCATTTCGGAGCTGTGCTCTGAATATCAGCAGACAGTAGTTGTTTCATCATAGACGTAAACAAATTTCAAATCAAACCAAGAGCACAAGTGTTCGATGGGTAAATTATGCCGAATTTAATAATTACTTATTCAATACAAATCGCAGACATTGTCTTTAAATAAAAGTAATTTCCATTGTTTAATTCCGTAAAATTGTTGACTTATTTACAATACTAGTAAATCATACTGATTATCTTTATTTTGTTTTCAAAAGTTATATTACCAGGAATCATTTCGTTTTCGATGAAACAACTATATTTAATCATATCTCTGATGACGTTGAAATCAGAGAAATATAAAATTTTTCTATAACTTTATAACATTGTTTTTTAACATTTCTCTTCAAATTTCATAACTATAGAATTTAAGCCACATAAAATGAAAACAAAACTGCCCGTAACTTTATACTGAAATTTTAACACGATGTCATCATATTGAATTGCTACAGAAATTTGAAATTTATGTTTTTGCTATAAATAGTTAAAATATTTATGAAATGAATAAAACTAAGGACTTATTTACGATATATTGGATTCTTAATTATTCATTTAACTTTGAATATCAGATTCAAATAAATAAACCTTGTAAGGTAATAATTTTTAATATTATATTTGTGTGAAACTTATTTTTTTAAACAATTTTTCATAATTTAAATGTTTTTATTTGTAAATAATGAAAATTGCTAATTAATAATTAAAGTTAATTTTTCTGAAAATTAATTGCCCAAGTCCTTTTTCTGTGACATACATGTTTACAAATATAAAAAATATATGATTTTTACAAAAAAAACTAAAATAAAAAAATTAAAATATAGCTTGATGATTAAATTAAAACACAGTTAGCCTAGTTGTTAAAACTAAGTCCTCATGTACAGGTCCATAAAATGCCTATTGATTAAAAAGAATTATTACTTAGGCCAATTGAGATAATTTTGTTTACAAACACCGAACAATCTTTTTGACATTTATAAGAGATATTATAACATTGAAGTGCATAAAAAATAACTGATGGGAGAATATCCGTATTTCTTAAATGTAGGGCACTTTTATTAGTTTTAGTATTAACTCTTTCTTGATTAAAAATTTCAATTTACAATTTGTTATAAATGGAGAAGATGAAAAGTTATACTAAAAATGCACTTTCTTTTCCAGGTGCTCCTCTGAGGATAACCAGATTAAAATAAGAAATACTTATTTTTTTTCTGGATTAATCAAAAAATGGCTCTCATTATATTCTAGTTAAAAACAGTTTCTTGATGTCAATTATCAGTGTTACAACTTTAACTTAATTTTTTGAACAATTGAATTTAATAATCGAACAATACAAATTGAATCAAAATTTTCAAAATGGAACCTCTTGAGAAGCCAAATGAAACATATTTGATAAGTGATCTTTGTGTTACAGCCTTTGGTACTGATACAAATGATCCGATTGTGGGAGATCAAACAAATTTCTCATGTGATATATGTGGCAAAGTATTTTCTGAAGAAAATAGTTTTCATTATCATTTTCGAACTCATATGAATAAAAAATCTTATACTTGTGATGTATGCAGAAAAAATTTTACTTGAAAATGTGAATTGAATAAGCACTTTATTACTCATACAAATGATAAACCTTTTTCATATGATATATGCTGTAAAACGTTTTCTCGAAAATCTCATTTAAAGGAACATTGTAGAATTCATATCAATGAAAGGCCATATATTTGTGAAATATGCAATAGAAGTTTTTCACAGAAAAGAGTTTTAAATGCACATTCCTTTATACATACAAATGAAAAACATTACTCTTGTCATATATGCAGCAAAAAGTTTTCACGAAAACAATTTTTAAACAAGCATTATCGAACTCATACCAATGAAAAACCTTATTCTTGTGATATATGCTGCAAAGAATTTTCTCAGAAAAGTAATTTAAACACTCACCTTTTTATTCATAAAAATGAAAACCCTTTTTCTTGTGATGTGTGCAGGAAAGAATTTTCTCAGAAAGGTTACTTAAATGAACATTATCGAAATCATACTAATGAAATACGTTTCTCTTGTCAAATATGCCGTAAAGAATTTTCTCATCAGAGTCATTTTGATCAACAATTTCGTATTCATACAAAGGAAAAACCTTTTGTTTGTGTTATATGTGATAAGGCATTTGCTTTAAAAAGCAATTTGAATAAGCATTGTCGTATTCATACAAATTAAAAAATATTTTTCATATTATATGCGAAGGCATAACATATGAGTGGACCTTGACATGGTGTATGAATTCTGTATGTAGGAGGTTTAAAAAGTCTTAAAGCTTTAACATTTCTTTTAAATTTTATCTAAAGTTTGCATTAAAAAAATTCTAAATAAATTTTCCATTTTCACTAATGACAAATGCATAGTAGCCTTGCAGCTATGGACATCCTATTGTCTCTGGATTTTTTTAAATTCAAAGTAAAAACCCTTTTTTGTATGTGTATGTGTGATATGAAAGAAGCTTCTCATTAAGAACATTTAAAATAGCGTCAACATATTTGTATGACACATGAGTACTTGTATGGATGTTTAAAGAACTTTAACATTTTTGATACATTTCATCTAAATTTTACAGAAAAAATTTCTAAATTAATTCTCCATTTCCACAATGATGCAATAAAATCAGCTGGCTTTTTATTATTTTTTATAGATCTGCAATTCAGTGCTGTCTGCATCTTGAATTAATATCCCAGTGATTGATAAAAAATTTTGCCATGACCGTAATTTTTTTTCACATGATTCTTCATTTTTAATGCTTTTCCATTCCACCACAAAGGTCACTGTGTGTGTGTGTGTCAGATAAAATGTTTCAGATCTGTCTTATTTCATAATAGTTTAACTGAATAGCTGCTTACTTTTGTAAAATAATTTTCAAGAAATATTATACATGAAAATTTGAATTTTCATGTACAAAACTGTACCAAAATAGATTTGGCAGCTCACATATAGACATGAAATAAATGCAATTCCCAAATTTTTAAAAAAATTTTCACTCTATACATTTAATGATGTAATTTATTTTATTTTGTATGAATATTTAAATCTGTGTTTGGGAATCTAATACATACAGTTTGCCTAAACCATTTCAGTTTATTTAAAAGAATTCCTTAGGGGATATCAAATATTTGCAATTATTTCATGTTTAAATTAATTTATTTTACTACATGTTCATATTTTATTGATGAAAATTTTATTAACACTCGTACTTTTTCAGTATTATTGTAATAAATTATTAAATATTATGACAAATATTTCATAAAAGCAGTTTTCATATTTATTGGTCAGGGTGCTTGAACTATGCCCAGGTCTTGCTTCATAAATTTCAATTGCCTAAGGATCTTGTAGTTTTGAACATCCCACTATCTCTGGATTTCCCCCTCCCCTTTTTTTACTGCAAGTTTTGAAAAATTTAACCTATATGATAAGACTTATTCATATGAAATCAAATATTGTTTGAATTTTAATCCAATATTCTGATATCCTTAATTAATTATTGTATTCAAATTTAACATTACATTGTTTCATTACTTTAATTGATAATTTTTTTTAAATTTAAAAGTTAATAATTAAACATTTAAATCGTACTTTTTTATTTATTTATTTTTTACTCTTTTGCCCAAAATAATGTTTAGATTTAACTCCGAATTTTAAAAAAGAATTGCTACAACCAATTGAGAAATAATTGGAAATTAAATGTTTTATGATTTCAGTTTATCGAAATTTACTACTTAAAACTGTGTGTATATATATATTTTTAAATCTGTATTTGGAAGCTGGCATTAGAGAGGTCATCCCATCCCCTCTGATATTCATTACCTTAATCCATTATGGACTTTTCTGATAACATTTTTGCACTCATTGTCTTCTTAAAAGAACTGTGGATGTTTTATATTGTCACTTTTTTTTGGGGGGGGGCATAAATATTAGATTATCAAAACTTCATTATACTATGCTTTGAAGGCAGAAGATATGAGCAATGAAATGTCTGTTGATGTCAATCATGATCACATTTCATAACTTATCTGTACCAAAAGAACAATTAATTAAGTTTGAAGTCTTAATGAGTTAATGAGTGTTATTCTTTGAAGACATAAAACGAAATTAATAGAATATTGATAAATATTTTTTAGATTTTACTATTATCTTGCAGAAAATGTAAGTGTTACATTACAATGTAATTGTTTGTTTCTCTTTAAAATGTGTTTAATTTAAACCTCTCCCTTGTATTAATTAATGTATATATTTATATTATTTTGTAAAAGAATGTTTTTACTGTACCTTGGTTTATATATATATATATATATATATATATATATATATATAATTTGCCTTGAATAAATTCATACTGTCCCCCTCATAACTTTGAAGACTATTCCTATATAAATTTTAATGGGCATTCTGAGTATTTGTGTTACCACTAAATTCAACTACAGTCAGTCTCTGCGCCAATCTGTTAAGTTACTAATAGTTTATTTTAGTTATCATTTTTGTCGGTGAATTATTATGAAAAGTATATTAGTGTAACAATTTTAAAGATCAAAATTGTTCTGTAGGTGATTAGCGGATAGCGCTAGGCCCGAACTCCTAATCTTATAGTTAGTAGCCGAGTATCATACCGATCAAGCAAAAGGGACCCTTCAGATCGAAGTATATTAACTGGCTTATATAGCAATCACCACAGTTCGGTTGATAGTGCAAATTAGGTCTTTTTTTTTCGCTCTCCCCAAATAAAAGAGGAGTAGATGGGGAGGTCGTAACATCAGGTAATCGCATTCCATTGAATATCTTTTGATCTGAGAGAAAAGATTTAAGTAAAAAATTTGTAGATAATGAAAAGAACTATATGTAATGAATAATCAAATTTTAAAATAGATTGAATAGCTAACGAGTACATTTTTCAAAAGCGTAAGTTACAAAATAATTTGTGCGAAATTTTTAGAATTTTGTTTTGAAGAAATATATGATAGAAATTTCAGATCAATGTCTACATTATTTTTCGAAAAAATTTAATTTTGTTGATTTTTTTTTTGCTAATTCAAAACAATCCGATAATAATGAAACTTGTCCGATTTCTTGTAGGATAGGATAGTAGGGTTTAATGGCGCAAGAGCCAAATTTGGCTACGAATTCTCAAGTGATTCAGTCATATTATATTCCAGAATGTCGTCACTCTGAAATACTCGAAATGCTCATATCGCTTCCAGTATTAGAATTTCGAATTTCCTCCGTCGCTGGAAGAGTACCTTAGTAGCACACAAATATTGTACAATATTGATCAATATTTGCAATATTGTACAATATTATGGAATATTGTTTGATATCAAATAATATTGTACAATATTTATCAATATTTGCACTATTGTACAATATTATGGAATATAGTTTGATATCAAATAATATTGCACAATATTGATCAATATTTGCAATATTGTACAATATTAAGGAATCTTGTTTGATATCAAATAATATTGTACAATATTGATCAATATTTGCAATATTGTACAATATTATGGAATATTGATTGATATCAAATAATATTGTACAATATTATGCACAATATTGTACATTATTATGCTACAGGATGTGCTACTTGGGTAGTAGAAAAATTAGAGTCTGCATTACCCGGACATGAGCATTAACTTTGGAGGTATGTAACTTAATCCAACATTTGAAGGAAGTTTCGAAAGGTTCATTTCTTTATAAATGGGGGACTTATTATTTTTCGTTTTTTTTAGTTCTTTCTTTCTATTTCGATTTGCCTTTTTTTTCCTTAAAAAGCTTCATAGATCATGATGGAGGGTTTTGAAGAGCTATAGTAATAATGGGACTACAGAGATTAATTAGCATCTAATTATGAAACATGCGTTTCAATTGAGGTGACAGACGGAAAGAGGGTTGGCAAAAGAGCAATGGGAACCACAATACACCAACCGTCTAATGGATAGTTACGCACTGTCAAAACGTAGGGGTTTTTGACTATCCATGAGAAGTGGTAGTTTCTCATGGAAAGCTCTCGAGGGATGGAAGAAGCTGAAGCAGCAGATTAAAGGGATAATAAACATAAAGAGAGTATAGATAACTTGGTACCACGGGGTTGGAATGCACGAACTCAGCTAAAGAAGGCGATCTCTAAAGGGTGTCCAATTTCGGTTCGTAATTTTTATTACTTCATCAATCGACCAATAGTTCAGCATCCCAAAAGCTTTGGTCTTCCAATCTCATGGCGCTGAATATTTTATGTATTTTTAGGGTTTTCGTGAAAATTCCAGGCATTTTCGAAAACGGGTTAGTTTTTTCATTCTAGTTGATTCAACAAGGTCAGATAACGTACTTTCTTCCTTATTTTCAAAGGTTGAAATATTATTTCGAAATATTATTTTCATTACGAATCATAAATACCTACATCATTGGATTGCAGTTGATTTTCAAACTCGTCAGTAAAACGAAATTCGTGGTTTTGGATTCAGTAGAATAACCAGTAAAATTATGGTCGTCGAGTTAGATTCTGGACGGCTATGGTGAAGTATGCTCCTTGAATCGCATTAGTCTTTTTAATGCTTGGTCAGAACAGCAGCTTTTTGTCAAAGTATTTTGAAATATGATAAACCTGACTCGATTCCAAGAAAATGTTGTCAGAAATTTTATTTCCCTCTTCACTTTTGAAGGGACAATGATTGCAGATATAAATAGCGCAATTTATTACCTCTGCCCAAAGATAAGAGGTAGTCCAAATTGAATTAAATAATATTTAGCTTTTGACAAAACTCTACTCTTCAATATTTCGAGTATGCCGTTTTATTGGCTGATTAAAATAGCTGCTTTTTCGTTTCTTATTCCTCGTTCTAAAAGAGAATTTTCAAATTCTGTATCCCAATGTTGGAATACCTGGCCTCACCATAACATTATGTAACCCTTTCGCGCAAGCACATAGGTGACGTCAGGGAAAAATCCCATGATCCCACAGTAATAGATGTAAGTTCAAGTTTCGGTTTCGATTTAGTTATGATTGGATTCAGACTAAGAACGGATCCAAAGATGGTTGTATGTAATAAGAATGAATCGTGCAACTAAAATGATTCATGTAAATATTTGTACATAATTATCTGTGCCTGTGTCCTCGTCCAGCAAATAAAAAAGATGAAAATGAAAACCCTAGATTAATGATTTCGATGTTGGGATCTAATTCATATTGGAATACCTAGATTCTATCTCATTTAGAAGTTCCCAGGACGACAAGGTGAGAGTGAATTTTCTCTTACATTTAGATATTTGAATTTGGGGCCTAGAAATCCCAAAACCCAATATTCTATTTCATCATCAGTTTGGAATGTTTTTCTTTTCATTTCTGTTTGGTTTTCAACTAATGCTTTATTTCATGTTGAAGAAATTTATTATGATATATCTTAATTTATCATCACTTAAAGTGACAAATTAGTAGTAACCCACAAACGATGGTACTCGCTTAGTTTCACAAATTGTAAAAGATCTTTGCTTTCAAACTTAGATTCTTTTGGAAAAGAGTTAACAGTGTATTTTGGCTGGATGCATGTTTTACAACTCTTTAAGGATTATTTGAATTTAATCCTCGCACCATTAATTTTGGAACATTTATAATTTTGGTAAGTGTAATGTATAATACACCCGGTTTCGTCTTCGACATCTAATCAAAGCATCATTCTATCATCTAAAAACTTCGTGATTAATCCCAAAAGAGCCCTAAGCTGCCTATAACATTCTGTATTTGGTAAAACTAACCAAAATCCACCCATACCTATAAATATTCTAAAACAAAAAGTATTGTTTCATTCTTCTAATAATTTTACGCTAATTATTTACCTTTGTAGTAAATACTCTTCTAGGTATTTGCTTATAACTTATTTTTAAATCAAAACAAACTTTGTAAACAAAAGAACACCATCTTTATTTTTGTATATTATCTATTTTCATAATATCACATTCAAAACAAACTTTATCAAAAATAAATAAATAAATAAAGGTGGCAATTGTTTATATGACACTCACACCTTTTGATTATTAGACTAGTTAATCAAAACCATTTACTAGTCTTCATTCTACATGAAATGCATCTAATTAATGTAAATTCTTTAGAAATAATAAAAAAACATTAAATTAGAGAAATTAGCATGCACAAATAAACAAAATTTAGAGCCCAAAAACCTTGCTTGTAATTTTACCACTTTTCCATTTCCGTAAAGATTGGTTTTCGATCAGAAGTATCCGCTTCGATCATCTTAGTGTCCATGGTTTCTTTCCCATTAAACTCAGATTCTGGTGCAGGAGACCTTATCTCCAAAGAATAAATTTTCAGAACAGACCATACAGTTTCTCCAAATGAAGTTTTTAATCTTACCACACAAGCCATTTTTGTCTTTACTCGAATTGACTTCTAGGTACTTTTTTGTTAGCGGCGTGCGAGCGAAAAATCCTCAAATTATACAGAATTCCACCAAATTTCGTACGGCAGTTTTAAAGCGAAAAATCGCCAAATAATGTAGCACTCCGCCAAGTTTCTTTCGCGATTTTTCGCTTGTGTCCGGCTTGTGTCCATACTAGCCATTCCCCAAAACAATTTCTTTTTAGAATAATTTTCAATAAAGACCACATTGTCAGGGGGATTTTTTAAGACTTTCATTTTTTTACTCATGCTTGGCGTAAAATTCTCAGTATTCTCGACGAAATCTCGTTCTTAAATGTGTCGTTAAGCATTTGTTGACATTTCCATCGCTTTTTAAAGTCAGTTTTCTCCAATTGATCTAAATCAGAAACTCCCACCGAAGACAACTCTTGTAAAATCATGGATGGAGTAAAAAAACTGCCTCGGAGCCAAGTTCTGGAACTGAGAAGTGAATTACACTATCCATCTATTTATACATTACTCAAACATAATAAATTTTAAACTTTTAGTTAATTTTTGGATGAAATTAGAGTTCAAAGAAAGAAAAAATAATTGTAATGACAGATAAGTTTGGAAACAAAAAGGAAAAAGGAAGGGAAAGAAAAAAGATGTTTCAATACAACTTAAAATATACGTGCAAGTAATTAGTACTGAAGATGAGTTATCATGACTTCAACTATTGCGAACAATAGAAGATCACACATACTTTCGAAAAATCACGTGACCACAATGGGTGTCCCGACGGAGCAACCACTTGCTATTGTCCCTGTTAAAATGTTAGTTTTAATTATATTCTGTGCCAATAGATGGCGACATGAGTTCAACATGTATATTATATATAGGAGTGCTCACTAAATAAATTAACTACTCTCCATTCGAGTCATTCGGTGATTGAGCTTCGAACTGGAAGGACGTGTGCTTTCCAGCTCTGTTTCCACAACCACCACCCTATCGCAAATTGAAGTAGATGATACTCCTAGATCCGACTCGTCCTTTTTAGGATTAGTTTCGGAAGGGTCGACGATGGAGTCAAATAAGAAGATATGTGCTGGGCACAACAATGAAATTATGATGGACGAATCTAACGTCCCCATGAGACAAGATGTCAACCAACCCTGCCAGCACTGCGCCAGAGTCTTGAACTTCCAAGAATGCATCAGGTCCCTTACCTCCCAATCTAAATTCCACCAAAAAGATTACCTGGAGGCCAGACGTGTACTTGGGATAGACCATGAAGTCACAGTACAACTTGATGCATCCTGGAAGAACAACTCTCGGGAAGCAGGCGCAGCCAGGGGTGAGTTGATTTCACTTGGCGACTGTCAGGACCTAAAATGTAGCACAAATAAATTCCCCCCTCAGGCGAGCAATAATTTTCAACTAGCTTCCCCCACTAAGAGGAAAGTCTCGAATAAAAATACAAATAAGCCAGCTACAAACTACGCCCCAATCCAAAATCGTTTTGCCGGGTTAACTATTGAAGAACCGAGAATAGACTCTGAAAAAACACCAGAGACTAAAATACCACCCAGCATGTTAAAAATGGTCGATAACTTGCACGGAATACTTAAGGAAATAAATCAAACCTGTGGAGAAACCACCAACAAATTTAGTAACAACTATATAAAAATTTTCCCCCAATCAATAGATCAACATCGTAAAATCCAAGATCTATGTAACGAAAAAGAATATGAGCATTACGTTATCACACCGAAAGATAAGCGACCACTTAAAGTGGTAATTAAGGGCCTTCCCCATAATTTCAACCTTGATGAACTTCATAACTGTTTAATGGATAAAAACATACCAGTAAATAAAATCACCCAAATGACGAAATACCGTACCAAGGAGCCCTTATCTTTCTACCTGGTAGAATTGCTTAAAAATAAAGCAGCCGAGGAGATATTCAACATCAAATATCTTTGTTACCTCTCTGTTACCGTCGAACACTTTAAAGGACGTCCTATGGTAACACAATGTTTTAAAGGCAACAATTTTCATCACACGGCAAGCATTTGTGGATTCAAAGCTCGTTGCCTTAAAATCACGAAACCAACGCATGTAGCCAGAAAGAAATAATCACCAACCCAAAGTGTATAAATTGCGGGGAATATGTTGGTGTATAAATTGTGTGAGAAGCCCAAAAAACTTCTGGAAGGTATATTTTCTAATGTATCTCTTCTCTACTCTCAAAACGGAATATTTTCAAAATATCTTCAATTTCGGAAATAACCAGGAGTCGTAAGGAGCTATATCTGGGAAATAGGGAGAGCGACTGGAATTCCGTATTTCCCAAAGAAAATCTGGATCAGGTGCGACGAATAAGCTGTAGCATTGTCATGAGGCAAAAGTCAGTTTTTGTCTATCAAAGGTATGGTCTTTGGCGCCAAACTGTATCTCTGAATCAGAGTAGAATTTGCTGATAGTACTCTTTTGTTACTGTTTTTGCTTCCAGTGCGTATTCTTAATCATTTCAACCATTTTTAAATGGTTAAACTTGTGCTAACCTTCACTTGTGTTATGCCAAAAGCATCGTCTCCGAGCACTTTCCAAATCTTAAGAATTGTTTCCCTTTGAGAGTCCCAAAGCGTTTTACAAAATTTGATGTTAGTACCTTTGATTAGCTAGTTCAGTCAGTCATCTAGATAGAAAACGAAAATCTAACGAAAACTTATAATAGCACATTACTCAACGGTCATAATGCAACGACTGACGCTGATAAAAATGAATGCTTGAATTTTTATCGAAGACGGAGATAAAAATTCAAGCATGCGCATTAAGTTTTTTTCTTTAACTAGGCACAATTAAGCCATTCGAGCATCATTAATGCAGGCAAGAAAATTCAAAGTTAGAAGCTTTTTACACTGCTTTCGTATACGTAACAACTTCATTTGGCGTAGTGAAGAATTTTCTACATTACCAAATACTGCATTAAACTTTTTTTTATATATTTCTGCTTAAGATTAAGGAGAAAAGTAGTTGTCTATGTCTAGATATCAATAAGTGTAAATAAAATATTTTTAATTAGAATCAATCAGAATCAAGGGAAGGAGACAGACAGTGATCTTTTAGATGAATAGGAGAACCGAAATCGCAACATTAAGCCGATTAACATAGCCATTAGACAAAAGTGACACTCATGTTCGATTAATGTTATCTGCCTTATGAGACTTCCACCATATACTCTTCCACTAGTGAATCGATTGTGAGGCGAACGATACATTTCAGTCAAGCGTGTGTGAGTTGTTGTTTCTAATGTGCCTGACGACTTGTGCTGCCGGTAGAGGGCAACACAACAGCAGTGCAAAGGTTGCTTATTCAAGGTCACGGGTAACCATTGTGGGTGAATGGTTAGAATTGGCTGAGGACCGAACTCGCAACATGACGGTTTGTAACCCAGTAACATAGGCGATGGACAAAAGTGACACTCATGTTCTATGAATGTTATCTGGCTTATGAGGCTTCTACCACAATCTACATCACAAATGGAAAGCAATTTTGTCACTGTCTCCTCTTCCCATTCACATGAATCTGGTTGCTTCCATTGATTTAAATTTGGAATTTGCTATCAATACATTGTTATAATTTAAATAAATGAGTAAATGAGAAGTAGAAACAAATAAACTCTTCGATATACGGCCTTCATAGTAGCACACAAATACGGTACAACATTGTATGACACTGGACAATATTCGCAATATTCTGGAATATCGATAAATATTATAGAATGTTATAAAATATTTTACAATATTGTACAACAACCTGAGCTACCTAGGATAATATGTGGCTCAAATAGAATGAAAATTGATTTTATTCTTATATTGTATTAAAAAAAATCGACGTATGCAGGAATAGTATGCAAAGACAACGAAAATAAGAATGTATATATATATGCACTTAATAATTTCCTGCAGCTTTCAATTTCAGTCATTTCACGGTCCTTTATGATCATGCACAAAGCTTACTTTCACTTAAATTATAAAAATAAATTATTGAAGACAAATGCGATGGTTTGAAACAATTACAGAATTTTGCTGCAAAATCAACAGTTATTATATATTTTCTAGAAGGCGAAAACAAAAATGTTTTCGTTAGGCTATTAAAATCCTCACAGTTTCCTACATGTAAATTTCTTAAAGTACCAATTAGCGTACAATTTCGGATCTTATAAATGCAATACGGAATATTAATCCCTATTTCGCATTTGCATCCTCCATATCAAACAAAAGAACATGACAATTCAACAAATAAGAATTCTAGAATCATTCGAAAGCCAAACGGAATGTTTCCGTTTATAAAAGGAATAAAATAAAACAATGCGCATAAAACAAACAAATGATATCCACCATTCAAGAAATGGCTATTTACGATTCCCACAAAAGTACAATGAATGATGCACTAATGCATGAGGATTACTTTGTAAACTAATAGGAATATTTTATTGTTTATCTTGTTATCATAGAAACCAGAATTTCATTGTAAGTGATCATACAAAAGAAAACTGACAAATTTGATAGATAAGACAAAGGAAGTAAAATTAATTTTTGATAAATTTAGATTATTTGTGCTGGGTGAGGGAAATACAGCAGCCATACGTCAACTTGATTAGAAAAACAAGTCGTACACGGCAACAGCCACTTTAAGGGTTAGATAAATAAAATTTGATAAAGAATTATATTTTATTGATAAAAAAATTGATAAATGATCTTTTTTCATCAATGAAACTAAAATTTAGGCATCTTTGAAAATAGTCAAGATTAATTATGTAGTTTAAAAATACTGCACAGCCAAAATCCTATATGGGACAATATAAGAGCAAATAGAACTAAAAAATTTTGTATGCAATTATGAAATATTTTAAAATTTAATAAAGAATGCTCTTAATATTCCTGCTGCAACTAGCTATTGGAATCAAATTTTAAATGTCAGCAATATAAAAGATATAAAGACATAATATTAATTGTAACATAATAGTTTCAAAATACTATACAATAAAAGAAAAAGAATATGTAGAATATTAATATCTTTTTTGTTATGTTCATGCATAAAAATGCTAAAATTCATTGTCTTCGCCAACGGTTTAGAAACTTTTTGGCAACGGATTTAAATTTGGCGATAAAGATTGACGGAACGATCAACCATTGCCGGATTGCCGGTTCAGCAACTCATTGGCGATGACTTCAAATTTGGCGATAAAGCTGGACGGTAAAATATGTAAGAACCGATTCATTCCCCCCAAGTGCTATATGCTGCCTTACCGTGGCGGGGGCGGTGGCCCTGGGTGGAATGGGTGAAGTACGTCGGGAGATTATTCTCCTGGTAGGGTCACCCAAGGCGTGAAGGCCATTCCATTATACCCAGCTAAAGCATAAGGCAAAAGAAGTCCAACCTATCATAGGCAATGGCATTTATTTTTCATGGATTGTGCAGTATCTAGTGATGGTGTAAATGTTACCGCGTCCGGGGTAGCCGACGCGTCACGAGCTGAGGACCGGGCTGATGGCGAAAAGTATGCTACGAGGCCTCTAAATATTTTGCAGTTGAATATAAACGGCACCCAGAGAAAAACTTTTGAACTCGCCAATATTCTTAGAGAACATAATGTGCACATTGCATGTCTGCAAGAAACCAGACTGAACTCGAATCTAGAGCTAACAATTAAGGGTTACACTACTCTGTGTAGAGACAGAAAAGATCGGCCAGGAGGCGGCCTGGCTTTTCTTATCAAAACGGCAGACATCAAATTCAGAGAGATCTCATTACCATTAAACTTTGACAACAGTGAGAGTAGTACTGAGGCGCAGGCGATCAGTATAATCTTGCCTGAGCATGAAGTTACAATCGTCAACGCCTATCATCCAGATAACTCGAGCATTAACATCGATCTTCTTAGAAAGCTCTTGGAAACAAACTCAGGCACCAAAATTCTTTTGGGAGATTTGAATGCTAAGAGCCCTTCCTGGGGAGCTTCGACTTTGGATTTGAAGGGCTCACAAATTGAAGACCTGCTCTGTGACATAGATTTCTCTATACTCAATGATAAGAGTAATACCTATCTTTCTAAAACCTACGGCACAGCATCTGCCCTTGACATTACGACCATTAACCATCACTCAGCAAGTCAAGCTACATGGAAGATTCTCGGAAACGCTATTAGTGATCACTTTCCAATACTAACTAAAATAAACCAAAATGTCGAAAATGTCGCAAATAAACCAAATGTCTCAATGTAAAGGGTCTTGGAATTTTCGAAAAGCAGATTGGGACAAATTCACCTCAAAACTAGAAGAATGTTCTCTCAACTCCCCTCACTTTCTTGATGATAGACTGCAGACCTTTGCCTTGCGTATTAATACAGCTGCAAGGAGTTCCATCCCCAGGATCAAAAGAAGACAAGACTGGGTTCCGTATTGGAATGATACTAATATAACTGATCTAATTAAGAAACGTGACACCCTGGGTGCAGAACTTCAAAGGAATAACACCGAGGAAAACAGAACTAAATTCTCAGAGATCTGTCATGAAGTTGAGGAGGTGATTTCTTCCTGCAAGCGTAAAAAATGGGCTGAATTCTGCGACACTTTAGATCCCCAAAGGATATCGCAACATTGGAAAATCATCAAGACACTTTACAACCAATCAGCACGGCAATTTGAAGGCACTCACTTAAACATCATATCATCTTTTGGAAGAGATGTAGCCACTGGTGTAGATATTGCCTCACTATTCGCCAAACATTACGAGATTAAAAGCAAACTGGAGTTCAACGCGAATGACAGGAGGCTGCTAGGCGTCTATAAGAAAACCATAAAAGTCCCAAAACGCTACAATCAAAGGGACATTTTTACAATGCCACTCACAATGGATGAACTAGACCTTGCAATTGACAAAATGGATCCTCTCAAGGCTCCAGGACCTGACCTAATATTCGGTCGGATGGTGAAACACTTTGGAGATTTGGCAAAGAAGGAGCTTCTGGAGATTTTCAACCTTTCCTGGTCTTCAGGCAAGCTGCCCAAAATTTGGAAATACTGTACCGTTATTCCAATTCTGAAACCTAGCAAAACTGCATCAGAGTGCAATAGCTATAGGCCAATTTCCCTTACCAGCACTTTCTGCAAACTCATGGAATGGATAATCCACCGCAGACTTATGAATTGGCTTATTGAGAACAATAAGCTCCATTTTTATCAAACTGCATATAGAGCAAAACATAGCACAGTGGACCAACTTTTTTATCTGTGTCAATCGATAATAGATGGTTTTCAAGAGAAGCCTCACAATAAAACCCTGGCAGTTTTCCTGGATCTTTCTGCGGCTTTTGACAGAGTTTGGCGCCAGAAATTAGTGCATATCATTCAAGACACCGGGATCAATGGAAATGCATTATTGTGGATAAATGACTTTCTTAGGGGAAGAAAATTCTCTGTTAGGTTTAATGGAGCCATCTCTGAGTCTCACAGGATGTGGGCTGGTGTTCCACAGGGTTCAGTTTTGAGTCCCCTTCTTTTCCTTATTTATATGAACACCATTCATCCCCACATTCATCCAAACACCAAAATTGCATGCTACGCTGCCGATATCGCAGTTTGGAACTCGCACAATGATATTGCTGTTTCAGAGAGGGCTCTAAACACAACTCTGAAGGGTATTGCCGAATGGGCAGACAACCTCAAACTTACCATCAACGTTGATAAGACAAATTATTGCGTTTTTTCTACCGATAGACGACGCCGAGCTACTTTTAAAGCAAACATCAAAATTAATGATTTTCGGATCAACAAGGTTGACCTGCCAACCTATCTGGGAGTAATCCTAGATCCTGAACTAAGATTCACAAAGCATATTGAACAAACTGGTAATAGAGCTCTGAGAAAACTAAATATTCTGAGAAAACTCTGCGGAACAGCATGGGGCTCAAGATCTCAAACTCTAAAAAGGACTTATTGCACAGTTATTAGACCAGTCCTTGAATATGCTGCCCCCATTTGGGCTCCAGCCTCTTCTTCTATAAAGGAGAAAATAGATAGAGTCCAATATAGAGCTTCAAAAATCATTATAGGTGCGGTTTCCTCAACCAATAACGAAAAGGCCGAGCGAGAATGTGGAGCCCTTGAGAGCAGACGTAAAAACACCAGACGTAAACTTTAACCATATTATCTAAATTTATCCATAACATATATTTATGGATATATTTAGAATGTCAATATATCCAGACAAGGCGCAAGCTTGCACCAAAAGAAACTATACTTTACTATTAATAAATTATGGCAAACATAAATACTGATAATTAAAGTGCGATATGTTGAACAATCAAATGATTATTTAAAGTATTTTTATTATCATATCAGAACATGATGTTGTTTTGGGGATGAGGTTTGTGGCCTCAATCAAAATTTAAAAATTTTAATCTATAAGCGAAAAATAAAAATTTTATTATCTGCACAAGCATCTCCAAAAATCAGCTTTTAATAGCGTGTTAATATTGCATTTACAAAAGTTCTGGTTAAAAAAAAATAAGTTAATGACTACAGCAAATAAAACCTAGAAAAATGACATTTTGAGAACATGGTTATATGAAATGGAATAAATAGGAAATGATATTTTTTAAGCAATAAATGCGATACAAAATTTTTTTGGATCGTCTGCAATACTAAAGTGACTCATTCAATGAAACAATTAAAATGAATAAAAATATAATTTAAATTCCAAGAGCACATGGTGCTTGGCCATTCAGGAAATTATGTTCTGACATGATACACTGAAATACTCATAGAAGATTTCATTTTAATCTGTATATAGTATTTAGGTTTGAAATAAGATAGATTTATGAAAAAATTCATTTGTATGTAAAGTGAGGGCTAAGGTAATAATATTACTAATTTCATCTAAATGAAAAAGGAAAGAAATTTTGCCTAGTGCAGATTTATTTTACATAAGTTATTTTTATCAATTTTAATGACAACGTATATTTTGAGAAATTTAAATATATCGAATTATTTGCATTTTCTTACATATAATAATTACAAAAAAATCACATAGTTAAAAATAAAGCAGCTACAAAGTGAGTGATAAAGAAGCTACAAAGCATTTTACATAACTTGTCAATTAAAATATTTTAAAAATTCTAATTTCCCTTAGAATGAAAAGAATTAAATCCAAACTCGCTGATGATATTTTTATTTGAAAATTAAATATGTTTAAAACAGTCTTTTTTGTGTCCTTATACAGCTTCTTAATGTTGAGAGAGAATATTGCCATTAAGAAAATAATTATGGCTACCTATTTCAGTTATGGCAAGCTGACAAGAAAGTTTAAGAATATTTTATCCTTCTAAAAGTAGAAATATTTGCAGATATTTAAGTTTTTAAACTGTATGACAGTGCAATTGAAACTAAGAGATCAATGCAAAATTTATAGATTATGATAATATCTTGTAATCCTGATGACCCCAGCTTCTTAAAATCCTCATAAAAATTATTAGAAAAAAAAGCTTACAATTTTATGGTATGATTCTGGAAAAATAAAAATGAATTTGTTCCCAAACTTATTTTTTAACTAAAAGTACTTTGTAATTTAATTATCGTTAAAATGTACTTAATTTTTTTTTATTTTTTGGATCTGCTTAAAATGAGGATATATTTCAATGATAATCAAAAAAATCTTAAAGATTAAATAAAGTTTTAAAAATTTATGTAGCCTTAACAAAACAGATATCAAAATAACTATGATATACCAATTAAATGAAGAAAAATATTAAAAATGCTTAAATATGAAAAAAATAATTACTTCTTGAAGAGTATATAAGAAATTCAGAAAGTTTAAATAATATAACATAAAATATTTTGGTACAAAATAAGGAAATGTTTAATCATTCTTATTGGAGCTATACAATGTTTTTCCACTTTTAACTGTTCCTTCAAAATCTTACTTTTACCTATTACGACAGTAAAATAGAGCTGAAAATAGAGCTTTATATTAAGTTCAGTCCAATGGAAATGAAACAATTAAGTAATGCAAGGAAATATATTTAATGCTAAAATTAGAGCTAATTGAGGTGAATTACAATTTTTAAAATTAAAATAATTCTTCATAGATTATATCTTTATTTCAAGACAATTCCTAATTGCCTTATTTAAATTTATAAGTACAAATCTTAAAGGTGCGCTTTTACCTCAGATAGCTGCTTGACACCTTACTACAGTTTATTTACATTTTCGGTACAGATACTTTCTTCCTGTTGCTTGTTAACAATTAGCTCTAAGGGCACTATCAAGTTGAATCTGCAAATCCGAGTTCGGAAAGTAAACGGCTTGATCTGAACCAAACTAAACAGATCTGAGGATTGTTCAATGGGGTCAATTCATGGGTCACGTGTCAAACTAGTAATAATGATCTCTGAACCCATCCATTTTGCTTTTAAGTTATTAGATGTGATTACATGGCAATAAAACAATAATATGAATTACTACAAGAAAAAGAAAGCTTTAAGGTTCACACTCAAAAAGTAAAAACCCCAAAATGCATTTTATTATAATGCCAAAAACTAAAAAACAAATACAAAAAATTATTTGATGTTAATTAATGGTCTTTGAAAGTTATACAACATGCAAGTAATTGATATTATATAAGCACATATAAAGGACAGCCCCTACAAAATATTTATTCATTATAATTTTTGAAATGGCTCTTTCTACTGTAATATTATATAAGATATCTAGCAGTTATCAATTCTCTCAGTGACATTAAACTGAGTACAGTCATTTAAAATTTTATTTTTAACTTATATCCTTTTTTTTTTTAAAGTTCTTGTTCAATTTAAAAGCTTTTATCTGTCATCACAAATTCATTCAGTTCTAATACATCCATCAGATAGCTTTTAATTTCAAAAAATTGCTAGTCAGATATGCTATCACAGTGTAATGGTGAAATGAAGTTGACAGCTCTTGAAAGTATTATGACTATCATATCTTTTAAAATATAAGCTTCTTTATAAAAACTGGAAATCATTTGCTGTTCTGTTGGATTGATCTGTTTCTATGCAGTCAATAATGAATCTGGAGTCTTTATTTTCAAAAATCAACTGGATTTTTAATTTTTTTTAAAAAAATCAAAGGGATGCTTTGCCATATTTAATTTTTGAAGATCCACTTCAAAATTAAAAGAATATACAGAGAAAAACCTTTCTTTCGTGAAATTTGTCAATGCCCTCATTTTAATATTATTAACAATATTCTCAGGAATAAATCTTTTTCATTCCTGAGATTTGTAATTTGTGAATTATTTCAGTAAAAAGTAGCATTAAAGTAAGTAGCATTCCATTTACCAAATTAAGAGCACTTTTAATACAATGCATCAATTATAAATGCTGTTAACAATCAATACAAAAATTGAATTTTT
>JAOUZG010035803.1:499565-546756 GCA_026289955.1 Argiope argentata
TTTAATTTTAACGATTCCGTTGCTTGGACTTTGCTCGCAATTTTTTTTTCAGCACTCCGTATCCAACGGAAGAACAGCTATGAAAACCTAATCCATAGGTTAATGATTATAGGAAACCTCATCCGTAGGTAATTCATTCTCTTGCATATTCCTGATCCGAAGGATAATTTTGGTAAGTTTGAATTTCTTGTGTAGAACAATCCTTGTTCTTACAAAAAAAACCCTTAATTGCAAAGTCGCAAGAAGTATTGATTTATTTGAATTGATAATAAATCTTATAAAAAAATGTGTAATTATAAATAACAATTTATCTCGGAGCATTCAGTACTTATTTTGAAAAATATGTATGAAAATTTTGTTACTAATATGTTACCAGTGTTTAAAAACATAGAATTATTTTTTTGCTGTGTGTTTTAAACATATTTTAAAGAATTGGTATAATTGATAATTTTAGTATAGGCATACACAAATTTTATGGAAGTGTTATATTTTTAAAGATTTCACATTCTTTTTGAAAAGAAAATAATCAATTTTGTAATGTATAATCATTGAATCATTTTAAGTAAGCGTAGTGCAGTTCGATTATAACCTTGAACTCACGCCAGTGCATAATTTTTGGCTGACTCAGCGATACTATTTTCTGAATAAGACATAACTCTCTTCAATTGCTTTCCTTTGCGCTGAACTTGGAACTCGTATGATTAATATGCATTTTCGATGCTGCTATTTTGTTATCGTATTGAGTAGAGTATATCCATTTAGATTTTTTTTTTTTTTGTATCTCTCTTATATGCAGAAAGTATTCTTGTCATAAAGTGAATTTATTATAAGTTGGAATAAATTTATGATTGTGTTCTTTTCAACATAGATTTCTAAAAATGTATAAAAATTTCAACTAATTCCAATTGTATATAAATGCAATCTAAATATTCTCATCAATTTTATTTAAGCATATATTTATTCTTTTTATTCCAACTGATTTATGTATTAACGGTGTGTTAGAATATATATATTTATATGCTGTGTACAAATTTGGCATCACTTTTACAAGATAAAGTGAAATAGTGGCTTTTAAAAAATGAGTTTTCTGGGAAAGGGCAAAAAGTGTGATCTTGAAACTTTAGCTCGTGAAATGAATATCGACATTCCTCCAAATGCTGTGATTTTAACTTTAAAATCCCTAATAACTACATCCGAACAATACGATGAAAATTTTGTGCGCGAATGTTTAAATAACATTATTGAAGAAAGAATATCCAAAGAACGCGAAATTATTTCTATTCGTGAGAAAGCTGAAGAAAAGGAAAGAAATGCTCGTGAACAAGAAAGACTGGCACGTCAAAAAAGTGAAGAGAAAGACAGACTAGAATTTGAACTTCAAAAAATTCGACTTCAGATAGAAGCTCAACAATGTGCTTCATTGCCTGATGCCGCCAATGTTTCAAACAATCTGCAATTATACAATTTGATTCAAACTTTTAATCCCAAAGAAGACGATATGTCACTTTTTTTTAATTTATTTCAACGGCAAGTAAAATTTTTGAAAATAGAAAAAGACTCTTGGGTAGCACATTTGCTTGGTGTGCTTCCTAATGCTACTCGCGAACCTGAGGAAAAAGCTCAAAATTACGAGCATGTGAAAAATTTACTTTTGCAAAGATTTAAACTGAGTCCAGAGAAATTGCGACGTCTTTTCGCAACTCATAGAAAAACTCCGGACAAAACATGGAAAGATTTCCATTTTGAACTGAGAAATTACTTCGAAGGATGGTTAGAAGAACTCCACATCCAAGATTTCGATAAATTGAAGAACCTGATGATCCTAGATCAAATGAAGAAACGGGTACCACCAGAAGTAAAGGATCATTTCTTAGACATATGGTGTGATTGGGTTACCCCTGCTGACCTAGTAGAAAAACTAGACGCTTACGACAACTTGCGAACAAGCAAGAAAGAATCCCAAATGCTGAATAGCTGTGTGGATAAGCCATATTATTCAAAACAAACTGACCAAGTCAGGCTTGATAAAGGCAAAAGAACTTTTTACTCCAAAGGTCCAAAATTGCAAAATCAACAAACTTTTGATAGGAAGCCTCTGTCTGGGTTCCCCAGTCAAAGCAGGCGGGATCCCGGAGTCCTCAGTCGAAGTAGGCGGGACTCCTTTTGCAATGACAGAGCACAGAAAACAAGCCCTGACATGCTACAAGAAGCTAGAAAACCATTAACTTGTTACGGCTGTGGAACTCCTGGAGTAATCAAATCTAAATGCCGCATATGCAATCCAAAAATCCAAGAAAGTGATGATTTCCCTGCAAATCTTAATCAAATGACTTTCTATAGTTTTTCAACAGATGTTCACCCACTGAACATAATTGAAGTTTCAATCTGCAATAAAAAAGCAGCCGTGTGTGCTGACACAGGTGCTACACATTCTGTGGCCGGTGAAAAACTGTACCTACTTCTCAAAGAGCATGGTATGAAATTTGAAGAGAAAACAATTGATATGACATTAGCCGATGGACATATTCGAAACACAAAAATACTCACAACCATTGTGAATATTATTGTAAAAGGGAAAAATATTCCAACAGAACTGATAGTGTTGAAACACGCCAAAGGAAACCGAACTCTTCTCGGTGTTGATTTTTTAAGTGCTGCAGGTATCGTCCTAGATATCCAGAAGAAACATTGGTACTTCTCTGAAACCCCTCAAAAGAAGTATGCTTTCATAGAAACGCCTCCTAATATAAATGCTCTCCTAACAGTACCCACTGTGCCTCAACCTTGTCAACTTCGTAATCATGAAGGTACACATCTTTCTCCTCAACAGCGACAAGATTTTAATTCCTTACTGGAAAAGTACGAGACATGCTTCCAGCCAGGGGGAGCGCCAACACCTTTTATCCAACACAGAATCAATACCAGTGACCACCTTCCAATAGCAGTGCCACCTTATAGAATGAGTCCTGCAAAGAAAGAAATCTTAAGACAAGAAATTAATAAGCTCTTGGAAGAAGAAATTATCGTAGAATGTGAATCCCCATATGCTTCGCCAGTGGTATTGGTACCAAAACCTAATGGTACAATGCGCCTGTGCATCGATTACAGAAAGCTGAACTCCATTTCAATTCCTGATTCCCACCCACTTCCACGAATGGATGATTTGCTGCATGACGCAAGACCTACTCCTTTCATGTCAACTATCGATCTTCGAGCAGGATATCATCAAGTTGAAGTTCATCCAGACGATCAAGAAAAAACTGCATTTGTGTGTCCCTTTGGAACATACAAGTTCTTACGAATGCCATTTGGTTTAAGGAATGCCCTTGCAACCTTTCAAAGGTTAATGGACCGTTTCCGAAATGGTCTTGATGATATTCTCACCCTCACATATCTCGATGACATCATCATTTTGTCAGAATCATTTGAGAAACATCTCTCTGATTTACAAGCTGTTTTCGAAAGACTCTTACTTTTTAAATTGAAAGCAAATAGAGATAAATGTCATTTCGCTTCATCTCGTGTCAAATATTTAGGATTTTGGATTACAAAAGAAGGAATTGAAATTGATCAGGAAAAAGTTTCCTCCATTCAGAAAATGCCACCTCCCAAAAATATTAAAGAAGTACAATCCTTCCTTCACACATGTTCCTGGTTCCGCAGATACATTCCTAACTTTGCAGAAATATCACGACCTCTTAGTGATCTTACAAAGAAAAAAGCTTCATGGGAATGGGGTTTCACCCAGCAAAATGCTTTTGATAACTTAAAAACTTGTCTCGTAACCCCTCCCGTGTTGAAGCAAGCTGATGGAAATAAACCATACGTTCTTCGGACAGACGCTAGTAATTATGCCCTTGGTGCTTGTTTACTTCAAGGCTCAGGCTCTGAAGAACACCCTATTGAATATGCTAGCAGATTGCTTTCTCAAGCAGAGCGAAACTATTCAACTACAGAACGAGAAGCTCTGGCTGTCGTATGGGCCCTCAAAAAGTTCCGTGGTTACTTAGAAGGTTCAGAAGTAACAGTGACATCTGACCACCAACCTTTGAAATGGCTTTTGACTCTTAAGTCCCCAACAGGAAGACTTGCTCGATGGGCTTTCGAAATTCAATCGTTCAACTTGAAAGTTCAATATGTATCTGGAAAAGCAAACGTCATTGCGGATATGCTTTCACGGCCAGTTTGCGAAGAAGAAATTTCCTCTCGTGAAATTTGTAATATTGTGATAGCAGACATGCCTGCGAGAACTTCAAAGGAAATGCGTGATTCTCAATTGAAAGATGATAATTTGCGTCAAATAATTGAAAGCTTTGAATCATCACCGAAAGATGAAAATTTTGTAAACTGGACCGGAAGAGGGTATTTGATGAACCAAGGAGTCCTCTATCGCTTTGTTCCTGATGCAGATACAGAAGAGGCACAACTTGTTGTTCCATCTCATGAAATTTCAAACGTGTTAAAACAATACCATGATGCACCTACTGCAGGTCATTATGGTGAAGATGGAACTTATCATAGAATAGCTTAGCGCTATTACTGGATAGGAATGCGGTCTTCCATTGCTGCATATGTAAAGAAATGCCCGGAATGTGCTCGGTAAAAGTCTACTAATTTGAAACCTGCTGGACTTTTAAGGACACCTATCCAATCTCAAAGATTTGAGACACTTTCAATTGATTTGTTTGGACCATTACCCCAAGGCGCTACTGGTAAACGATGGATTTTTATCATTGAAGATTGCGCAAGCCGCTGGATAGAACTGTTCGCTCTGGAATCAGCCACTGCTAAAGAATGTGCAATCACACTGATAGAAGAAGTATTTCTAAGATATGGTATTCCCAGACGTATTATAAGTGATAATGGCCCACAATTCATTAGCGCCGTCCTCCAACAAATATGTTTTGTTCTTTCAATAGATCAGTGCCTTACTCCAGTTTATCATCCTCAGGCTAATCCTGTAGAAAGGAAAAACCGTGATCTAAAACCTCGATTGGCTATTCTTGTGGGAAACGACCACGATAGTTGGGAAGAAAAACTCCCGTATATTCGTTTTGCTATGAATTCAGCTGTTTGTGATACTACAGGACATACACCTGCCTTCCTGCAATTTGGAAGAGAATTAAGAACTGTAGACGATGTAGTTCAAGATTTTAGGACTGTTATCGAAAACGATAATTTCGTTCCAGAAATCGCACCGTATTTGAAAAGATTTGCAAACATTACAAATGTCAAACGAGAACGTATCGAAATAAAACAAGATCAACGGAAAAAATACTACGATAAAAACCGACGTCAAATTTTTTATTCTCCTGGTGATAAAGTTTGGGTTACTTTGCACCCCATAAGTAACACCAAAAACAAAAAAACTTCAAAATTTATTCCAAAACGGGACGGACCATACTTGATCCTCACCCAGAAGTCTCCTACTTCATATGTGATAGCCAGTCTAAATTAATTCTCCATTTCCACAATGATGCAATAAAATCAGCTGGCTTTTTATTATTTTTCATAGATCTGCAATTCAGTGCTGTTTGCTTGAATTAATATCCCATTGATTGATGGAAAATTTTGCCATGACCATAATTTTTTTTCTCATGATTCTTCATTTTTAATAAATTGATGATCTGCTTTTCCATTCCACCACAAAGGTCACTGTGTGTGTGTGTGTGTGTCAGATAAAATGTTTCAGATCTGTCTTATTTCATAATAGATAGTTTGACTGAATAACTGCTTACTTTTGTAAAATAATTTTCAAGAAATATTATACATGAGGATTTGAATTTTCATGTACAAAACTGTACCAAAAGAGATTTGGCAGCTCACATATAGACATGAAATAAATGCAATTCCCAAATTTTTAAAAAAAATTTCACTCTATACATTTAATGATGTAATTTATTTTATTTTGTATGAATATTTAAATCTGTGTTTGGGAATCTAATACATACAGTTTGCCTAAACCATTTCAGTTTATTTAAAAGAATTCTTTAGGGGATATCAAATATTTGCAATTATTTCATGTTTAAATTAATTTATTTTACTACATGTTCATATTTTATTGATGAAAATTTTATTAACACTCGTACTTTTTCAGTATTATTGTAATAAATTATTAAATATTATGACAAATATTTCATAAAAGCAGTTTTCATATTTATTGGTCAGGGTGCTTGAACTATGCCCAGGTCTTGCTTCATAAATTTCAATTGCCTAAGGATCTTGTAGTTTTGAACATCCCACTATCTCTGGATTTCCCCCTCCCCTTTTTTTACTGCAAGTTTTGAAAAATTTAACCTATATGATAAAACTTATTCATATGAAATCAAATATTGTTTGAATTTTAATCCAATATTCTGATATCCTTAAATAATTATTGTATTCAAATTTAACATTACATTGTTTCATTACTTTAATTGATAATTTTTTTTTAATTTAAAAGTTAATAATTAAACATTTAAATCGTACTTTTTTATTCATTTATTTTTTTCTCTTTTGCCCAAAATAATGTTTAGATTTAACTCCGAATTTTAAAAAAGAATTGCTACAACCAATTGAGAAATAATTGGAAATTAAATGTTTTATGATTTCAGTTTATCGAAATTTACTACTTAAAACTGTGTGTATTTTATTTTTTTTTAAATCTGTATTTGGAAGCTGGTGTTAGAGAGGTCATCCCATCCCCTCTGATATTCATTACCTTAATCCATCATTGACTTTTCTGATAACATTTTTGCACTCATTGTCTGTGAATGTTTTATATTGTCCATTTTTTTTTGGGGGGGGGGATAAATATTAGATTATCGAAATTTCCTTATACTATGCTTTGAATTCAGAAGATATGAGCAATGAATTATCTGTTGATGTCAATAGTGATCACATTTCATAACTTATCTGTACCAAAAGAACAATTAATTAAGTTTGAAGTCTTAATGAGTTAATGAGTGTTATTCTTTGAAGACATAAAACGAAATTAATAAAATATTGATAAATATTTTTTAGATTTTACTATTATCTTGCAGAAAATGTAAGTGTTACATTACAATGTAATTGTTTGTTTCTCTTTAAAATGTGTTTAATTTAAACCTCTCCCTTGTATTAATTAATGTATATATTTATATTATTTTGTAAAAGAATGTTTTTACTGTACCTTGGTTTATATATATATATATATATATATATATATATATATATAATTTGCCTTGAATAAATTCATACTGTCCCCCTCATAACTTTGAAGACTATTCCTATATAAATTTTAATGGGCATTCTGAGTATTTGTGTTACCACTAAATTCAACTACAGTCAGTCTCTGCGCCAATCTGTTAAGTTAC
The DNA here is from genome assembly GCA_026289955.1 of Argiope argentata. Lineage (NCBI taxonomy): Eukaryota > Metazoa > Arthropoda > Arachnida > Araneae > Araneidae > Argiope > Argiope argentata. Next base: position 506,900 of record JAOUZG010035803.1, read on the forward strand.
TAATAGTTTATTTTAGTTATCATTTTTGTCGGTGAATTATTATGAAAAGTATATTAGTGTAACAATTTTAAAGATCAAAATTGTTCTGTAGGTGATTAGCGGATAGCGCTAGGCCCGAACTCCTAATCTTATAGTTAGTAGCCGAGTATCATACCGATCAAGCAAAAGGGACCCTTCAGATCGAAGGATATTAACTAGCTTATATAGAAATCACCACAGAGTATCCCCCCAGTGAGTAGGCGAACGGTACTTTATGTGAAGTGTTGGTGGTGATGTGAATAACTGTCGTATTTAATGCGCGTCTAAGTCTTTGAGTTGCCAATAGAGGGCGATACGACAGTTGAACGAAGCTACATGCGAAGGTTGCGTTTATTCAAGGTCGGTCGCCGGGTTACCATTGTAGAGATTGAAGGTCGCGGTACGAACCTGCGACGTTTGGGCCTGTAGCCGAGTAATATACCGATCAAGCAAAAGGGACCCTTCAGCTCGAAGTATATTAACTGGCTTATATAGCAATCACCACAGTTCGGTTGATAGTCCAAATTAGGTCTTTTTTTTTTCGCTCTCCCCAAATAAAAGAGGAGTAGATGGGGAGGTCGTAACATCAGGTAATCGCATTCCATTGAATATCTATTGATCTGAGAGAAAAGATTTAAGTAAAAAATTTGTAGATAATGAAAAGAACTATATGTAATGAATAATCAAATTTTAAAATAGATTGAATAGCTAACGAGTACATTTTTCAAAAGCGTAAGTTACAAAATAATTTGTGCGAAATTTTTAGAATTTTGTTTTGAAGAAATATATGATAGAAATTTCAGATCAATGTCTACATTATTTTTCGAAAAAATTTAATTTTGTTGATTTTTTTATTGCTAATTCAAAACAATCCGATAATAATGAAACTTGTCCGATTTCTTGTAGGATAGGATAGTCGGGTTTAATGGCGCAAGAGCCAAATTTGGCTACGAATTCTCAAGTGATTCAGTTATATTATATTCCAGAATGTCGTCACTCTGAAATACTCGAAATGCTCATATCGCTTCCAGTATTAGAATTTCGAATTTCCTCCGTCGCTGGAAGAGTACCTTAGTAGCACACAAATATTGTACAATATTGATCAATATTTGCAATATTGTACAATATTATGGAATATTGTTTGATATCAAATAATATTGTACAATATTGATCAATATTTGCACTATTGTACAATATTATGGAATATAGTTTGATATCAAATAATATTGCACAATATTGATCAATATTTGCAATATTGTACAATATTAAGGAATCTTGTTTGATATCAAATAATATTGTACAATATTAATCAATATTTGCAGTATTGTACAATATTATGGAATATTGATTGATATCAAATAATATTGTACAATATTATGCACAATATTGTACATTATTATGCTACAGGATGTGCTACTTGGGTAGTAGAAAAATTAGAGTCTGCATTACCCGGACATGAGCATTAACTTTGGAGTATGTAACTTAATCCAACATTTGAAGGAAGTTTCGAAAGGTTCATTTCTTTATAAATGGGGGACTTATTATTTTTCGTTTTTTTAGTTCTTTCTTTCTATTTCGATTTGCCTTTTTTTTCCTTAAAAAGCTTCATAGATCATGATGGAGGGTTTTGAAGAGCTATAGTAATAATGGGACTACAGGGATTAATTAGCATCTAATTATGAAACATGCGTTTCAATTGAGGTGACAGACGGAAAGAGGGTTGGCAAAAAAGCAATGGGAACCACAATACACCAACCGTCTAATGGATAGTTACGCACTGTCAAAACGTAGGGTTTTTTGACTATCCATGAGAAGTGGCAGTTTCTCATGGAAAGCTCTCGAGGGATGGAAGAAGCGGAAGCAGCAGATTAAAGGGATAATAAACATAAAGAGAGTATAGATAACTTGGTACCACGGGGTTGGAATGCACGAACTCAGCTAAAGAAGGCGATCTCTAAAGGGTGTCCAATTTCGGTTCGTAATTTTTATTACTTCATCAATCGACCAATAGTTCAGCATCCCAAAAGCTTTGGTCTTCCAATCTCATGGCGCTGAATATTTTATGTATTTTTAGGGTTTTCGTGAAAATTCCAGGCATTTTCGAAAACGGGTTAGTTTTTTCATTCTAGTTGATTCATCAAGGTCAGATGACGTACTTTCTTCCTTATTTTCAAAGGTTGAAATATTATTTTCATTACGAATCATAAATACCTACATCATTGGATTGCAGTTGGTTTTCAAACTCGTCAGTAAAACGAAATTCGTGGTTTTGGATTCAGTAGAATAACCAGTAAAATTATGGTCGTCGAGTTAGATTCTGGACGGCTATGGTGAAGTATGCTCCTTGAATCGCATTAGTCTTTTTAATGCTTGGTCAGAACAGCGGCTTTTTGTCAAATTATTTTGAAATATAATAAACTTGACTCGATTCCAAGAAAATTTTGTCAGAAATTTTATTTCCCTCTTCACTTTTGAAGAGAGAATGATTGCAGATAGAAATAGCGCAATTTATTACCTCTGCCCAAAGATAAGAGGTAGTCCAAATTGAATTAAATAATATTTAGCTTTTGACAAAACTCTACTCTTCAATATTTCGAGTATGCCGTTTTATTGGCTGATTAAAATAGCTGCTTTTTCGTTTCTTATTCCTCGTTCTAAAAGAGAATTTTCAGATTCTGTATCCAAATGTTGGAATTCCTAGCCTCACCATAACATTATGTAACCCTTTCGCGCAAGCACATAGGTGACGTCAGGGAAAAATCCCATGATCCCACAGTAACAGATGTAAGTTCAAGTTTCGGTTTCGATTTAGCTATGATTGGATTCGGAGTAAGAACGAATCCAAAGATGGTTGTATGCGATAAGAATGAGTCGTGCAGCTAAAATGATTTATGTAAATATTTGCACATAATTATCTGTGTCTATGTCCTCGTCCAGCAAATAAAAAAGATGAAACTGAAAACCCTGGATTAATGATTTCGATGTTGGGATATAATTCATGTTGAAATACCTCGATTCTATCTCATTTAGAAGTTCCCGGGATGACAAGGTGAGAGTGAATTTTCTCTTACATTTAGATATTTGAATTTAGGGCCTAGAAATCCCAAAACAGAATATTCTATTTCATTATCAGTTTCAAATGTTTCTCTTTTCATTTCTGTTTGGTTTTTTCAACTACTGTTTTGTTTCATGTTTCGTGTTGAAGAAATTTATTATGATATATCTTAATTTATCATCACTTAAAGTGACAAATTAGTACTAACACACAAACGATGGTACTCGCTTAGGTTCACAAATTGTAAAAGTTATTTTCTTTTAAACTTAGATTCTTTTGGAAAAGAGTTAACAGTGTATTTTGGATGGATGCATGTTTTACAGCTCTTTAAGGAATATTTGAATTTAATCCTCGCACCATTAATTTTGATAAGTGTAATGTATAATGCACCTGGTTTCGTCTTCGACATCTAATCAAAGCATCATCCTATCACCTAAAAACTTCATGATTAATCCCAAAAGAGCCCTAACCTGCCTATAACATTCTGTAAAACGTAAATTAATCCCCCCATACCTATAAATATTCTAAAACAAAAAGTATTGTTTCATTCTTCTAATAATTTTACGCTAATTATTTACCCTTGTAGTAAATACTCTTCTAGGTATTTGCTTATAACTTATTTTTAAATCAAAACAAACGTTGTAAACAACAGAACACCATCTTTATTTTTGTATATTATCTATTTCCATAATATCACATTCAAAACAAACTTTATCAAAAATAAATAAATAAATAAATAAAGGTGGCAATTGCTTATATGACACTCACACCTTTTGATTATTAGACTAGTTAATCAAAACCATTTACTAGTCTTCATACTACATGAAATGCATCTAATTAATGTAAATTCTTTAGAAATAATAAAAAAAAAACATTAAATTAGAGAAATTAGCATGCACAAATAAACAAAATTTAGAGCCCAAAAACCTTGCTTGTAATTTTACCACTTTTCCATTTCAGTAAAGATTGGTTTTCGATCAGAAGTATCCGCTTCGATCATCTTAGTGTCCATGGTTTTTTTCCCATTAAACGCAGATTCTGGTGCAGGAGACCTTATCTCCAAAGAATAAGTTTTCAGAACAGACCATACAGTTTCTCCAAATGAAGTTTTTAATCTTACCACACAAGCCATTTTTGTCTTTACTCGAATTGACTTCTAGGTACTTTTTTGTTAGCGGCGTGCGAGCGAAAAATCCCCAAATTATACAGAATTCCACCAAATTTCGTACGGCAGTTTTAAAGCGAAAAATCGCCAAATAATGTAGCACTCCGCCAAGTTTCTTTCGCGATTTTTCGCTTGTGTCCGGCTTGTGTCCATACTAGCCATTCCCCAAAACAATTTCTTTTTAGAATAATTTTCAATAAAGACCACATTGTCAGGGGAATTTTTTAAGACATTCATTTTTTTACTCATGCTTGGCGTAAAATTATCAGTATTCTCGACGAAATCTCGTTCTTAAATGTGTCGTTAAGCATTTGTTGACATTTCCATCGCTTTTTAAAGTCAGTTTTCTCCAATTGATCTAAATCAGAAACTCCCGCCGAAGACAACTCTTGTAAAATCATGGATGGAGTAAGAATACAGTCTCGGTGCCAAATTCTGGAACTGAGAAGTGAACTACACTATCCATCTATTTATATATTGCTCAAACATAATAAATTTTAAACTTTCAGTTAATTTTTGGACGAAATTCGTGTTCAAAGAAAGAAAAAACAATAATTGTAATGACAGATAAGTTTGGAAACAAAATGGAAAAAGGAAGGAAAGAAAAAAGATGTTTCAATACAACTTAAAATATACGTGCAAGTAATTAATACTGAAGATGGGTTATCATGAGTCCAACTATTGTGCACAATAGAAGATCAAACCTACTTTCGAAAAATCACGTGACCACAATGGGTGTCCCGACGGAGCAACCATTTGCATTGTCCCAACGAAACAGAAACAGAAAATTTACGGAGTACCCGCTCGAGTGAGCTACCTCCGGTCTTAGCAATAGTTCACAGGACCGCAGTTGAGAGTAGACTGACGCTGACTGAAGATCTGCATAATGAAGTTGCAAGAGGGAGGCGTGTCTATAGTTGAGAGGTAGATTTACTATTGGCTGACAGCGAAAACTATTTAAACGAGAGTCTGTGTCCAGGAATACAATTAGACAGTGCTTTAAATGCAATTATTTCCATCACAGTGCTGACTGCTGTAATATAAAAGCCAGGTGCCTTAAATGTGGTGGTGAACACCAAACGAATGCCTGTCCCACTAAAGAAAAGCTGGACATCCCTATTTGTATCAACTGCGGCAAAGAAGGTCATGTTGCTTCCTACCGTGGTTGCAAAAAAATTCCCAAACTCAATAGTGCTCAACAAAATAGAAGACTATTTAATTTCAACAGCAATAAGTCTAATTTTTCACAAAGCTACGTTAAGGAAAATTCCTCCTACGCTGATCATTTTAAAACTAATGAAAAACAACAGATAGCACCACGTGACAACTCTGAAACCAATTATAACTTAAATAAACCCTTTGAATCCCCAAATGAACCCTTTGAAGCCATAAAAAATAACATCAGCTCTGAACTATCAGATTGCATGATTTTCATTCAAAAAGTTTTAACATCATGCCCTAACATACCAAATAAATTTCGTAAAATGAAAAATGCTAAAAACGATAACGACAAATTCCTAGTTCTTACTGACATCATGCTTAGTCTCTCAAACCTTCTTGATTAATATTCAACTGCAACAGCATGCGTATTGTTTTCTGGAATGCAAATGGCATCTCCAACAAAATCAACGATTTTCGCCTATTTGTAAATAAGTATAGCTGATATTATCCTCATGCAAGAAACTCTCCTTAGACCACAAAGAAAAAATTTTCTGGCTAATTTTCATACTTATTATAATTATAGATTGAATGGAGAAGGTGGTGGTACAGCTATCTTTATTAGGAATGGCATTCCACATCACGAAATTATCCCACCCAAGCTCTATTATGTTGAAGCTACAGTGGTGACCCTTGATTTCCCAAATGAGCCGGTCACGCTTACCTCAATATATATTCCCCCTAGTTCTAACAATTACCTCTTCACATTTGACCAGGAAAACCTCATAAAAATTAATTCTAATCAAATTATTTGTGGCGACTTTAACGCCCACCATATCAGTTGTGGTTGTAAAAATAATAATGTACGAGGCAATACCCTTCATTCCTTTACCACTCATGCAGGTCTTGAAATTTTAGCTCCTAGCTCCCCTACTAGATATGGTGAATTTTCGGCCAGTACAATAGATCTTGCTATCATTAAAAATTTTCTCTTCCCTTAAGAAATTTTGTCAATTCCCGACCTTAGCTCTGACCACAATCCTATCTTGCTCAATTTCTATTTTAAATACACAATCCCAGATAATAAATGTAAACTAATTACTAATTGGGATAATTTCAACTCGATTCTAGCCGATAATAGTACAGAATTCAATCTTAACCCTCTTACTCCGGAACAACTGGACGAACTTGTAGAACACTTTGAAACGTCTTAAATGAAGCTAAGGTCAATGCCTTCCGAATTGCAAAAAATAGCCAAAATTATATTGACCCTAAAATTCGCGCTCTTAGAAAGGAAAGAAATTATGCCAGAAATTTTTTTCAAAACTCTAGAAAACCGGTCTTCAAGAATATAATGAATAAGATAAATAAACAAATCTCTAAACTTAATGATAAAACTAAAACTAATGAATTTGTTAACAGACTTATTAATTTAAATACAGACGACGGCTCCTTCTGGAGTCTCGTTTCCTCATTCAAAAAGAAAAAAACAAGTGTCCGCCCTTAAAGGCCCGGCTAATATTGCAAATACTGATATTGATAAGACAAACTGCTTGGCTGACAGCCTTGAGACCTAGTTCCAAATGAACGAACTCAGACACTCAGAAACAGAAATGCTCGTAAATAACACTGTCAAAGACTTAAAGAATAATCTCCCTAGTTATTTTCAGGATGTCTCACCTCCCTCGATTAAGGAAATTAAAGACTGTATTAAAAAACTGAATATTAAAAAAGCCCCAGGTCTTGATGGAATTAATAATAAACTTATTAAAAACATCCCCTCTAACATAGTTGCAGTTCTTCAAATTATTATTTTCAAAATTTTAGCCATTAATCACTTGCCTACTATGTGAAAAACAGCAGTCGTAACCCCCATTCTAAAACCCGGTAAAGACCCAACCGACCCGACAAGTTACAGACCCATCTCCCTATTATCCTCTATCAGCAAAATTGCTGAACATGTTATTCTTAATCGTCTTAACTCCTTTCTAGAAATAAACAATATTTTGTGCCCTGAGCAATTTGGTTTTAGGAAAAACCTCTCGACGACACATCAACTAGTCAGGGTAGTTGAATACGTCGAGGAAGGTTTTGCTAACAACCAAAAATCCGCTGCTTTTTTCCTTGATATTCAAATTGCCTTTGACAGAGTTTGGCAAGATGGCTTAATTTACAAGCTTATCACATACAATATCCCACAATATATTATTAAAATTATAATCTCTTATCTCAATAACAGATCCTTTCGCGTTAAAGTCAATAATGATCTCTCTGACATCAAAAACATTAAGGCTGGCGTTGCCCAAGGCTCAAAAATTGGCCCAATTCTATTTTCACTTTTTATTAACGATATCCCTAAACAGTTCAACACCATGCTTAACATTTATGCTGATGACACTGCAATATTAGCCAGAAACAAAAATCCAAATTTCATCTCAATAGCCCTAACTCGACATCTCAAAACTCTTGAAGATTGGTTTACTAAGTGGAAAATTTCAACTAATCCAACCAAAACCGAAGCTATTATGTTTACTAAAAATCATGTTTTTAAAGAATTCCGCCCCATCAAAATTAAAAATCTAAATATCCCGTGGTTTAAGGAATGCAAATACTTAGGTGTCATATTAGACAACAAACTTTCCTGGCGTCCCCATTTCATTTACATTAAAAACAAGTTTCGAGACTCTACTCGTAAATTTTATCTCTTAATTTTTCGAAACTGGAAATTATCTAGGGAAAACAAAATACTTATTTACACAGCCTATTTGCGGCCAGTTTTAACATACGCATGTCCAGTCTGGGGTCATGCTACCAAGTCTAACTTAAGAATAATTGAAATAGAACAAAATAAATTAATTAGAAGATTTTGTGACTGTCAATGGTACATGCCTAATACCAATATGTATAAAGCTCTAGACTATCCCCCCCACTCAAAAAATTCATAAAAAAACTTGCCATTGAATTCTATAAAAATATTGACTCTCATGACCATGAAGCAATTCTCGCAATTCCAAAGTATGAACCAAATTTAAAATTCAGAAGACCTCGTAATATTCTCCTTTAAATTTCAACCCTTAATTCTTGATTTTAAAATTGTTTCTTTATTTTACTCTTAAAAAAATTTCTCCTTAATTTTCATTTTTTTATTTTTTTCCTAAAAAAATTTTCCCCCTTACTTTCTTAAAATTTGTTATTAAAAATTTTCCCTTTCATTTTAATTTTTAATTTCACTTTTTTAATTTTTATTTTAATTTTCATACTTTTTAAAATTAATTTTCCGCAGCATTGCCCCAGACCTTGTTGCTTAGGCGTAAAATTCTTCAAATTTAAAATAAAATAGCCTCAAATGAATGTTTCATCCTCAATACGAAACCATAACTAGGTCAATCTAACCCTTTCCTCACCCGTAAATTGCAACCGCTCAGAAACTCAACCCTTCCCTCCCTAGCCAACTGCAACCGAGACATTACTTCAACCCTTCATGAACTTAATAAAAACGTTGCTGAACGACACAAAACGCATTCAATAATCCGGATCCTCCTCTCAACCAATAGGAAGCAACTTGAACCAAAACAACGTATTCAAATGATGTTCATCTATCTGTTGACTCTCTACGAAGAAGATCACGCTAACTTACAGAAAGACAAGCTGAAAAACCATTTCCTGTCATCTACCGGAGGTTAAAGCCCCTTGACAGGGGCTAGGTACTCCGTCAACTATGTCATTACCAGTTTATTCAGCTAAACAGTTGAAGAGAGTGAAGAGCTTATCAATCGGCGAGCTAACAGTTCTCATTTCTATGATTTCTTTTTTTGATTTGGGGGAAACATTTAAAGAGATTTCTGATTTCATGGAAGAGCTCGAACATTTCGATGATTTCTGGGGCAGAGTTATCTTGTTCATTTGCGGGGTTTTGGTTATTTTTGGACTTCTGTTGTTGTGGTAGATTTATTTTTAGGGAGGTAGCATAGGAGAAATTTGGTTTTGTAAAATTTGATTTGAATTTATTATTTCTATTTAGTTACGTGTTATTAGGTTTGGGGAAATTTGGACATCCACGATACACTGCAGTATGTCCATCTAATTTACAGTTTAGGCATTTAGGATTAGGGATCTTTTCTTTAATATGACAGCTTCTGGTCTGGTGTTCACCATCACTTTTAATGGATCTCGGTTTCATAGAGCAATTTTGAGAAACATGTCCAAAATTGTTGCAGTTAAAACATTGGGTTACTTGATTCCTACCTCTATACTGTTCAACATTTACTTTTAAGTAGTCAATATCAGTTATTTCATTTGTCCCAACGACGCATAGTCTCAACTGTTTATACCAGGACAATACAGAGACAGCAGCACAAAGACAACGATTGCGTGCAATAGTTGGCCTCATGCAAAGCCTCCTTAATTGTATGTAATAAAGAAAAAATATTGATATTTTCATTATATTATATTTGAACTAAGTAATTATTATTATCAGAGTAATTTAGTATCATAAAACAAAGCAATTACTTTTTAATTATATATTAATTTAAAAATTACTTGGAACTGCAAAATACATGAGAATTAAAAATAACAGAAATTTTTTATTCGGAATATTGATATTGCATACCTTTTATTATTCATTTTAATAAGTATCTTCCTTAATAATATCATAGTTAAATGGACCTTTATATCAAAGCGCAAGTACAAAACCGCATCACATCTCGCAAAATGAATCAAGAACTATTTTCTAAAGCGGATGCAAAAGAACCGCTTAGCAGCTAAAATTTTGGCTCGGTAACTGGCGTTTATAAACTATCGCTTACATTGTGTACTACTTGGCGATCATGCGCGATACCGGATAGTTATACACGAAATAAGTTATTAAGAATTTTTATAAAAAAAGTTAGTACATTCTTTTGTATTGCTTTTTCTATGAATGACCTATCAATATATATATCATATAATTGAAGTAAAAAAATAAAACCAAGAAATCAAACGGGCCATTTCTTGTCGCAGATTTGGAGTTTCTTAGCCATTAGGGATTGTTTGAATTGATTGTTTAGAATTGGAAGTTACTTTTATTATTTGATTCCGTGAAACCGTTGAGTTGATTAAAAACACCCGGTAAGATATTTAAAATTTCCCTACTTACTCTACACCATTCAGTTTGTCTTTCAAATGAAATTTTAATTCTGATTGGTTTTTAACTAAGCAAGTAAAATATTTAATAATTTCAGCTGCAATAAATTCAGCTTTATTAATAATAAAGGAGAATGTGTAGTTCTTTATAGGCCAGAGCCTTTGACAGATATTTACTTTGGAAAGTAAAATATGCATAACAGATAGATATATATCTTTAAAAAATTATAAATTGTAAATTAAGTAAGATTAATTGTTGAGAAAAGAATTAGTCAGCAAGTAATATAAATTTGAATTTTCTTCAATTTAAATTTTCTATTAATATAATGTGAAAATAAAATTTGTAAAAACGAATTTTTGTATAGATTTAAATTAAAAATAAATTATAATTTTCTTCAAATTTCTGAATTAATATTTCAGTGGTTTCATTCATACTTTATGTATATAGTGATCATGAGTAAATAATTTTTAAATTTTTTATTGACTTCATACATTTGATTGCTATTCAATGTATCCATTGAAAAAAAAAAAACACTTTCTTAAATGCTAACTTAAAAAAAATGTTTTTTTTTTTTGTTGTTCATTGGAGAGAACATCGCCCATCAAGATAATTAAGCGCCAAATATAGTGACCCGATGTTGTCATTGGAGGATATCTTCCTCCAGGAGACAAGACGCAAAAGAGCGGCGAGTTGGCGATTTTAAAAAGTGTGCCAAGGGGGTGATGATCTCACCGTATCAACCGAAATTTTAACGTAATTATTATAAAGTTATTATATATTTTATCTATAAATATTTTTATTATATTTTTTAAATGTCACAATTTATTTTTTAATTTAAATTTTTAAATATAATGAATGAATCACTCTATGCTTATTTTAATTTAAGAATCCATCTTCTGCAATTTTAGTAGTTTTTCTTTATTCAAATTTTTGGATAAATCAAGTTATTAGGCAGATTTAAATTAAACAAGTTTCACTCTTTTCATTATGCTTTCAAAACTATGATTTGTTTTAATGGATCTCTAAATTAATTCCAATAATCATTGGATATTTATAACTAAAATTAATTAAAAAGTGAAGTTCTTTCACATATTGGGATATTGTTTCTTTCATTCAAATTTTATAGATATAATAATGATAAATAAAAATTCATGTTGAGTTGAATTTCAAAATATTTTTTTAACACTAAGATCATAATTTGTTTTTTTTTGTTTTGTTTTGTAGCAAATTTAATAATATGAAATACTATGATTTATCTCTTTTCTACAAAGTCATTTAAACAATAATAAACTTTTTTATTTGAATCTGGAAAACATTTATTTCTAAAAATTATGCATTCAAAACTTTGCTGACCGGTGACGAGTTAACTCATCATTGCACTTGCATTATCTGTTTCAATTTATAACACCGAGGGCGATATAGAACATTGCAAAAACTTGGCATATCATGTTTAGTCTTGCCCGCTTTATAACAGAAAAATTACTTTTCCTAGTATTTACATTTTTATTAGAATTTTAGTAAAATTCCAAAAATTTCAACCATGACGGAACATATCGGCGAAGAACTTTTTTATGTAAAAAATATGTCCAAAGTTTAATTTCATTTCATTCAATATAAATAAAATTCATTGGAGTTTTTTTTAGAACGTTTTACTTTCATATTCAATTACAAAAAAAATAGCCGGTGACTTGACATAGTTTCTGTGTAAAATTGCCGGTCACCAAAATGTTAAGGTACATTACATGATTTAACTCTTTCTTAGTGGTGGAATTCCCAGGAAGTATTATTAAAGGAAAATCTATTTCTAATAAGAGTTACTCCCTTTTTGATGTGATCGGAGTTTTGAAATTGTACATGTTTGCATTCTTTAAACTTGTACAGAGTTTTAGTTTTTTTGCTCTCCCATCAGAATTTACTTATATTTTCATTCCATTTTAGTGGTACTGTTTGAGTATGAATTTGAGAAAAAAATTATTTTAAATACCTTAATTTGTTAAGAATAATTAATTACTAGAAAATTAATAATTAATTAAAATGAAAAAAAGATTAAACTTGCTTAAAAAAAAAAAGGTGTTTATTTTATATTCTGGGTGGACATTCATTGGTAATGAGGTACTTTTTGAAAATTATTCCTTTTGGATCCTGTACTCTTAAAACTGGTCCTTAACCATATAATTGTTACTAATTTCTGTGTTGGCATCTGTAGAAGTCTGTGCATATAATGTTTAATCAATGAAATCCAAAATGTACCTGTATATAAATAAAAAAAATAAGGTACTATGATAAAAAATGTATGTATGTTTGTTCTTTATAGAATAGTGCTGAGTTTTATTATTTCATTCATTATTTATTTTCTATATAAACTTACAGATGTGAGAAAATAATTATATTTTGTCCAACTATTTACTGATTTCAAACCAACCTGAGCATATCAAATAATTGATAATATATTTTTTATTTTAAACTGTTTCATTAAAAATCACCACAATTGTGGTAGTACTATATCGGTCAGACCATTTGATATACAGTTATCAAACTTACACGTTTGAAATGTGGAAGAATGTGCATCTAAAAGCGATTTTATTTTTTGTTGAGGTTTCATTAAAATTTTTGCCCTTTTCTGCTACAATTTCCAAAAATTTTATGAAAAGATAATTTTTACAGCATCTTAAAATTCAAAAAGTTATCTTTTCAACAATTCTTAGTTTTTTACTATGTAATTTTTCTTTATTTTTAATTTTTTTAAATTCACATTGTTGATATTAATATTTCATTGTGCCTTTTTTTCTCTATTATACTGATCAGGGTATGAAGATTTGGCTTACTTGCTATGCTCAGTAGATTTCAAAATGATATGCTTAATTTTTTTTTTGACATTTTATCGAGCTTAAAATTAACGTTTAGAATAAGGCAAAGATGGAAATTTTTTTAACAGGCTTCCAGTTTAAAGTTCTGCTTTTTCCTGTGATATAATTTGAATATATAAGGATGTAGATAGTAAAATTAGAGAAATGTAAGGTACAATGTACATAACTGTGTAAGGCTTTTGAAATAATTTAAATTATATGCATTTAAAAATATTTTGCTCAAGAAAAACAATTGAAATTCTTATCAATTATTCATCCATGAGAACAAATTGATCACCTAAAGTAGTTAATCTAAAATACTGATAGTTAGAAGTTGGTGACTCAAGTTAATAAAATAGAGATACTTTAGAACAGTGTTTTTAAAGTTCAAATTGTTTTAAAATCTTTTTTAGATAATTTTCTAATTCATCTTTTAAGTTTTATTCCTTTTATAAATAGAAAAATTGCAGTTCTCCCATAAAATTGAACTACTTCATTAAAGCTTTTTGTCTGCAAATTTCATATTATATATATACAGGGTGTCCGAGAAGTCTTTGACACATTTCAAAAATTCTGTAAAAGAAAAATAAACGAGATAGAAAGTAAAATTAAATTGCATTTACTACCTCATATAGTAAAGTTTTTTTTAAACATATCAATACACCTCGATGTGGGCCCCTTTCGTAGCACGAGGAATATCCATCCTATAATCAATTTCTGACCAAGTTCGTCGTAGAATTGATTCTGTAACTTGTAAGATTGCAGCTGTAATGCGATGTTTCAGCTGTGTTGTGCACTTTTGTGGAATACACAGTGTCTTTGACGAATCCCCAAAGAAAGAAATCGGAGGGAGTAATGTCAGGAGAACGCAGGGTCCATTGGATGAAACCAACTTATTTTTCCATGCAATGATGCTATTACGAGATGGTGGGTCTTTTCCATATTTCGTATGGAAATTACGTTGAACTTGAGTCACAAATTTGGATTCGAAAAACCACATAACACAAATCGCGCGCTGACTTGGAGAAGCCATTTTCTAAATAACTCTTTCTAACGTTTCAGTACCACCAATTTGCATTTAAAAGAACTTTACCTGGCCATTTTTGCATTTAAAAAAAACTTTACTATATGAGGTAATAAATGTAATTTAATTTTACTCTCTATCTCGTTTATTTATCTTTTACTGAATTTTTGAAATGTGTCAAAGACTTCTCGGACACCCTGTATATATATATGATCTTTAGATAGTATGTGCTGTCTTCTTTCTTATAAATTTATAAATTTTGAACATTTATTTAAATTTTGACATCTACAAGTTTAAATATATGCATATAGATATGAAAAATGTTAAATAAAATTGAATTTCATTATACCTATGTATAAACTGAAATGTATAATTTCATTGAAATTCTTAATAAAACTGAATTGCCTTTCATTGTGTTATATTTTTTACTAGAATATTCTTGGTTTTGTTTTCCTTTTTATCAAATGAATAAATATTATATTTTAGAATTTACTGAAATTCAAAAAATTGAATATTAAATATCTCACAATAACAAAAGATGGACTTGGCCAATATATACTATGCTCACAACTATTTCTTAAAATACCATAAAATTTTATAAGCTCTATTATAATATCAAAAAAATTAAGTTTCAAGAACTTGTAGATTCCACAATTCAAACCCAATAGATGTTCAATAAATTACATATAATTTAATGATTTATAACTGAATGAAAATATGAGAATATTTTCTTTATATTTTAATATTCTTTGATGAAAATGAAATCAATGACAATGGTGAATTTGCATAAACATTAGTTTTATAGCCTTTTCCAAAAAAAAAAAAAAAAAAAAAAAAAAAAAATCAAAAATCAAAATTTAGCAATTTATAATTTGTATTATTTTAATGCATCATTATATTAGAAAATAATTTGAGTTATAAAAAAATATTTAAATTTTATGATCTTGGTTAGAATGAGAATTCGAGTATTTGAAAAATCAAGGTTAATTTGTCAAGCATGAAAAGAGAATGCTCTAAACTTCTGAAATATTACAAGGAGGGGACAAAAACAATGAAAGAACATTCTATTGTGGGTTTTTTTTTTTTTTTTTTTTACAGAAGTGAATTTGTTATTGATTGTTAATTTCACTACATAAAGAAGTTTCAACAATTTTTTTTATACGTGCATTTTATCACCACTATATTGAAAATTAAAAAAAAAAAAAAAAAAACAGAAGAAACAGAAAACATTAATTTGCACTTCCTTAACAACATTTTAACATAAGAATCCAAATATTTTAAAAATGAAATGGGGGAAAAACATCTATTATTTAGTGGTTCAAATATATACTGAGAAAAGATAATAATAATAATAAATATGTTTTGGTCACATTTTACAGAAATATTATTACTATTTGTAGATGAAATGATCTCCCATTTTATTTGGTATGAAAAAATCTGTTGGAGCACATAAACACTCTTGTAGAATTTTGATAGAAATATGCATGGGTCAGCTTTTACATTTTCTATTTCATTTTTGAATTAGTTTATGATACACAATTATTAAAAAATCAGGACAATTAATATAGTTGCATAATTTATTGATATAAATAAAATAAATTAATATATTAGATAATCTGTATTTGTCATTCAAGGACATTTCTTAATTGGCAACTAGTTTTCCAATTATTTACAAAGAAACTACATTAGAATTCAAAAATAAAGAGAGGAATAGAAGCCTGTAACTAAGGTGATTATACATTTATCAATAAAGGGAAACATATTCACTTAATTACAATGATCATAAATTGGTTCTTTTCACATTTTTTTATGCGTAAGGTATTAAAATTTCTATAACGAAATACTTTCTTTCCTCATTTTTTATATTGACACTGGTTTTTCATTTCTTAAAGTTTTCAACTTCTTTTTCCCAAGATAGTCCAGATTTTTCATTTCAGCTTTCTAGATTTACTAATTTATCAAATTTATATTTATATTTGCTTATAGTTAAATACTAAAAGATTATTAATGAAGATTATTACACTGATCTAGAGATATGAAAAATCACTTATCAATTACAATCAAGAGACTAGCATAGAGAACAAGTGTGCATTTAGTGGCAAATTATCTCCAACCTTAATCATCTACCTTTCACTTTCACTACAGCCAAAAGCCCGAATCAGGATTTTTCCTTTATATTATCAATAAATATATTATAAAAGAAGAAACATTCTGGAATTGTATATATTATTTATTCCAATCTATAAGTTTCACCAATTTATTATGAGGCATAACTTAATCAGGTTTCTGGAGTGCTTCAGTAGAATGTACTATTATTACTTAAATTGCTAATTTTGGTTTTTATTCCTTAGGATTATTTCAGTTAGAAACGTTTTTCAGATATATTAAAAAATGTTTAATTCCACAATTTTTTTTAAAATTAAATTAAAGCTTAAACCATCTTTCTTTTTGTAAGAAGTTTTTTTTTTTTTTTGATATCGACAGTTATATTTTCCATCTGCTAAATACACAGAAATAAGGAATTTTTCATGAAAAATATACATGATAAAAACCTAAACCTGATTTATATTTATCATGTCAGGACATGGTGTTGTTTTTGGTGTCATCAAAAAATCTGTAGGCGAAAAGTAAGATTTTTATTATCTGCACGAGCATCTCAAAATATCAGCTTTTAATGATATGTTGCAATTGAATTTACAAAAGCTCTGATTTAAAAAAATAAGTTAATTACTACAACAAATAAAACATAGAAAAATATCATTTTGAGCATGTGATTATATGAAACAAAATAAATAAAAAATGTGATATTTTTTTAATGAAAGGCCAAGTTATATTTTGATCGTTTGCTATAGTAAAGTGACTTATTCAATGAAACAATTAAAATGAATAAGAATATAATTTCACTTGCAAGTGGTACTTGGCTGCTCAGGAAATTATGTCCTGACATGATACATTGAAATATTATAACAGATTTCATTTTAATCTTTATCTTATTTCCATGGAGAGAAAAATTTTCAAATATACTGAAAAGAACTTTTAGCTGGTTAGTAATTATATTACACTAAAAATATTTAATAACATTTTACCATTTCTAAATTTTAATAAAATTAACATCTTTATTAGATCAAGATTAAAAAGAATTTTTCATGTTGATATCTCCCAATTTTGGAAAGTAATAACAAGCTTCCAAAACAATTCTGTGCAAAACGTTTTCTAAGGCAATTCTTATCATTAGATTTAATCAAATTGTTACTTAGAGATAACCTTGCTAGACTACATAATTTTTTTTTAATGAGTATAATAATTTCAGCAATGTTCACAAAACTTTTAAGAAAAAAAATTAAAATTATTTTTTAAGAATTTTTATTTTTTAAATAAAAATATACTCTTTAATATTATGCAAATTTTAATCTTCTATCCGCAATTTCCTCAAAAATTTCAACACAATCCAGCATATATTTCATAAATAGCAGTAAAACAGTAGAAACTTAGAAAATTATTAATTAAAGGATACAATTATTTTACTATTTTTGGCAACTAATCATTTTATATATATATATATATATATATATATATATATATATATATATATATATATAGTACTGTTCTTTTTTTTGACAAATATTGTTATAAATCAAAAGTTATATTTGATAGTTAAATAGTCATAAGTGGTATTCAGATAATCATCACAACTTTGCATTTTCAAAGTATTTTATTCACATACATATTTTAAAAACAAAATATGTTAATTTAGGCTTAATATAAGCCAAGCAAAAACAATGCTAATTTTATTATATAATACAAGATGTAATAATTATAAACTAGCATTTTAAAAATACCTACAGTACACTCCCAATTATCCAGTCTAATGTGGCAGAAGAGCAGACCAGATAACAAAAAATCTGAATGGACCAGAGTTCTATGAATTCAAACTTTACTTTCAATACTATTAGACAGTTAACCAAAACTCACTGATACAAATATTTTCTCACGTCTTACTGTGCACAAAAGGCCTTCCATTTTTCTCAAGCTATATAGTATATGAAGGCAGTTGTAGCCTGGTGAATCATAAAAAGTAGTTTCCAAAAATGTGTCAAGTTAAATTAGAAAATTTTGTATTGGTAGTTTATATACTGCACTACATGAATTTATTAAAGATAAATTAAAGGGTATAAACTGTTCACAGATGAATATAAATTTTGCAATGCCTAACTTAAATACAGGAAGGGGAGAACCATGTAGGCTTTATTTTTTAGAATTGGACTTCAAACTAATTTTATTTTTTACAGATAAATGATTACACAAATATATTCAGGAATGGCATCAGCAATTTAGGTTCATTATACTTTGATAAAATAATGAACAAGCAAAATGCTGCTCTTTTCTGTCACAACTTGTATTTTACACAAAGCACTTAAGAGAATAGCAGTAAATACCCACCTCTAATGAAAACTAGGCCATATAGTCGCAATGCAGATATATAACAAAGAGTGCACTGTGCATTTTCTACATTATATTATCACTTAATATACATTTAATGGGAAATGCACAGTATGCAGAAGACAAAAAATTAGATGACAATTTTATAATTGGTTTTGCATATTAAAGGACTCAATTTAACAATGTTGTTTTTAGATACATTTTCATACTTAATCAGAAACACATCTCATTTATAAAAAGAAAAGAAAAATGTCAATTACTTACTAAAAAGAATGCATTGAAATGCTCAAGACATAACACATCCATGGATCATTATACTATAAGAATAGGAACTACTTACTAAAATGCCTGCATACAGTCATTGAAATCCAAAATATCCAAGGATCATAACACAGAAAGATAATGTGAACTATTCACTTTAGCAGAAGCAAACAATTGTATCAATGGACACTAACATGGATATATTACTTAATAGATTCACAGACCAAAACACTGAAAAAAAAATGGAACCATTCACTAAATTAGATGCATAGAATTACTCAAAGCCCATCAGATGTTCAGACCAAAAAGCTGAAATAGAATGGGTTGTACTCACTAAAATAGATCCATAAAGCTGATAGATCCACAACTGTAACACTAAAAAAGAAACAAGTAACAAGAGCCACAACTCTCATTGTTAACTGCTTAAAGATGTCTTAGCAGCTACCCAGATAATGACTCCTAATGAACTGTTAGCTGCCATCCTTAACTACAAGACAATAAATGTTGCTAATTTCTGTTTATATACATTGTAAATGCAAGCATATTTAAAAATGACTTGAAAATAAATGATGTCAATTTTTTTAAAATCCTTGATTGACGAATACACAAACATGAAAGGATTTTTTTCTTTAAATACATGGAATGCAAACATTTTTCTTCTAAACATCAATAATTAATCAGTATTTTAAAGTAAAAGTATATACATATTAAATGTTTTAATTTCAAAATTACTTTGAATTTATTTTAGTATATTAGTAATATTTTAGTATAATGTTATGGTGATGGTGACTCAAAATAAATATATAAAACCTAAATCAGGAAAAGCAATCCAAGAATGAATAATTATAAGTCGATATTAAAACGGATATGACCTAACAACTTCTTAA
Organism: Argiope argentata; assembly: GCA_026289955.1. Taxonomy (NCBI): domain Eukaryota; kingdom Metazoa; phylum Arthropoda; class Arachnida; order Araneae; family Araneidae; genus Argiope; species Argiope argentata. The sequence goes on from JAOUZG010035803.1 coordinate 526,876, forward strand.
AATGTTCAACTGTGGAAAAAAAAAAAAAAAAAATCTACATTTAAGATACATAAAAATTAACTGCATATAAATTTACAGATATTTCTGATAAAACAAAAGGAAAGGTTCACACTGTAGAACTTCTTCCAATGTCCGTTTGTAAATGTATCTATCATCACATTCAAACCAATTATTATTCCACTGTCGAATAAATGTTGCATAATGTCCACCTTGTAAATTACCTTTATGAAATATGACTGCAAACAACCGATACTCATTCGGGCCTCGGCAAGAAGTAGCACATGTCTGAGGCTTACCAGAAGAATTAATAGTCTCCGATTTTAAATATGACGACATATCTAAAAACTCTTCAAATGCAAAAGCTGTTGATTTCTTCTGCATTTTTTTGTTCTTGCCTCGAACTGAAATATTATTGTCAGATTCCAGAAGGAAACAGTTCATGCGGAAGCAAAGCACAGCTGGAAGTTTTTTAATACGTTGGTATGAATATGTTGTATTCATTTCCTTACAATTAGAGCATGTATAGTCAGATAATAAATGTGACTCCAGATATTTTCTATTTAAAACATTCTTAAGAGAATCATCTTTTCTATCCAAATCTAGCAGGATATCCATAAAACAATCAGGGGGTAAAGCTGATGAATCATGACATTTCTGGCATTTTTTACAGCCTTGAACAATTCCATAAAACATTCTTTGAATCAGACAGTTACAATCAATTTCATCCTTATTTGGACAATTAGCATGCAATCCTGTCAAAATTTCTTGAAATAATTCATAACAGTCTTGTTGTTCCATTCCAAGAGGTTGATTACAAAACTTCTGCAATGCAAAAAAAAATCGTTCGGATGGATCATAAGGAAGTGATATTCCAGAATAAAACTCCTGGAACATATGAAACAATTCACATAAAAGACAAGACTGTCGTAACTTGCATATGTGTTTGTCACGAAAGAAAAATTCCATCAGGATAGGAGTGTGCATCAACACTTGCACAATACAGTTGATATAGCAACTATTTCCTATATTTACTATACCTCTTAAACCAAAAAATGACTCTTCGGAGATTTTTACAATTTTACCTCTCAGGAGATTTCTTTCTTTGGCATTAGGTTTCCAAGGCAAGTAAGCTCGTGTGACTTTCATTTTTCTAGCTTCTACATCAAATTCAGCGAGAGAAGCATCAAAGGGTTCACAATAGATATAATCATTACACAGGTAGCAATATAAAGAGCCGTGGTTAAGATTAATGGCAAAATAGTGTTCATATTTCGTTACATGACTTTTCATATGACTAACCTCTCCTTTCCGAGATTTAAAGCAACCAAAAAATGCGCATTCTAAACATGCATGTAATCTCCCTGTGGTTGATTCGCAGATGCGACAGTAAGCATCCTCCGCTTTTCTCTTAAACTTGTCATCTTCAGCTATACAAGCCACATAATAGCCCAATATAACATTATAAGTTTTTAGAGCACATGGAATCTTTCTTAAATGAGGACAAAAAAATTTAGAGGTCATGATAGCTTCTAATCACACTTCATCGATTAATACTCTCTCCCTCCTGCAAGAGTATCTATATTATCGGAGACTCTTTGGAAGCCGCCATCGGTATCAATATGTCTGTCAATCGCTGATCTACTTTTTGTGGTAAACCTTGCGTGATCTGGTACGCGTAGTAATACATTTGTTTTGGCGCATTGATACATGGATCTGCTGGGGATGTATCACTACACCATATCTCTGAATAAACAAACAATTTTACGAGAGACTAGATGGAGTATTCGCCAATCAACATTCAGAGTTAAACAACCATCTGTTGACTCATTTCAAAATTTTGTTTGAATGTTTCCGCAAAGCTTTCGAAAACATTGATTCGTTATAATGGGTTTTGTTTGTGAAAAACGTTTCCTTGTAAGTCCTTTTAAAACAGGCATTAATTTTTTTTTCATCATGTGCCATTAGAAAATGTTGAAAAGACTAAAGTTCACTTTTGTCCTTTTAGCAATTGCATTGCTCAAGAGTCAACAGTTCAGGAGCTCTAACGCATTTTTTAATATGCTTTCTAAAAAACTAACCGTTTTCTTAAACTTCAAATTCTATATATTTCTGTAGCTTGCAGAGCATCTTATATTTTTTAAAAATTCAAGACAAGACTCCAAGCGTTTCCGAATTCCATCGTTTTCTTTTATTTTCCTTTCACTAAAACAGCATATACAAGAATTAATCGAACTGCAATTAACAAAATATATTTACAAAAAAATCGTTTACTTTTAACTTTTAATAATGCTTTAATTAAAATAAAAATCGTTTGCTTATAACTTTTAATAATGTTTTAATTAAATTAAAATCGTTTGCTTTAACTTTAATAATATAAGACTTCAAAAAAATCCAATTTGATGACAATTTAAGAAAAGCATAAAATAACAGATAAAACAGAAAAAGAAAATAAAAACAGATAGAATAAATATTACTACATAATAAATGTCCGTTGACAAATTTATATTATGACATTTACCGAACACATTTGATTGAAAACCCTAAACTGAAATTTTGTGAAGAGGAAAAAGTTTTTGACAATATTGATGAAATTAAGAAATGGAGTGAAGATTTTATATTTCTTTTGCATTGTTTTTTTTTAATTCTTCAAAACCTTCGCCCTTCTTCAATTTATAAGTTGTCCCTTTTTCAGAATTTAAAAATAATAAAATCGTTAAGGTGAAAACTGCGCATTTGATTTTTATTGGTATTTAATTCATGTTGTTTTCTTAAATTTATTTTAAACTTATATTGCTAAAAATTAATAATTAATACTTTAAATTTATTTATGGCGAATCCCACATCAAGGCGCCAATAGCGCTAAAGAAATTATGACAACCCCTAAGGTTGTTGTCTGATAGATTTCATACTAATCTTATACTCTTATACTTATGTTTCAAATCCTGACTGTAACCAATTTTCGCCTCGTACGAGAGTCTAGGTCAAGTTTTGTTTTTCGGAAAGGAAGTCCGAACGAGTTGAATAAAATATATGGGTGTTTTTTTTCATACCTTCTGCTTTTAAGGAATTGTTCTATATATACACGCAGAAAAACACTTCATATTTTGATGCTTGTTTTCCTTATTCAACTAAATAACATGTTAAAGATGTAAGTAACAAATTAATCTTAGCCAGGGCCCGACTAAGCCTATTGAGGCTTGGGACAAAAACTTCTTTGGGGCCCCTCTACTTTACTACTTTAGTAATGAAGAACATTTATTAAAAATGGAAACGTAAAATAAAAATTATATTCGATTTGGAATTTCCCTCTTATGTGGGGAAAACTTCCCCGTATGCCCCTGCCTTAGTCAGGCTTTGTTTTTAGGAGATTTACAAACTCTTACAAATATCACAAAAAATGATAGTATTATATCTTAAAATAAAGGTTTAAAATAGCATGTACTATTATATAATTTCTTCCCAGATTTTCTATTTTAGGAAAATAAACAGAAACAAATCAATTGTTCGATATATGCTAATAATAAATTTAAGAAAATTATGCATTCTGTACTTTAAAAGCTGAAATCAATAACGGTAAGACAAGATCATACGAAAGTTGAAAGATATAAGGTATTGGGATTCATAGCTACAATGGCTTTTGTCCCCGTTTCCAGAAGTTAATATCTAAAATTTTTTACAATAAACAAGAAAACACACGCACACACACAAAATAACGAATTGGAGTTTCACTCAGTTGCTGGTTAAAAGCAGTTCCGCAGGTGCACTTTAGTACATATTTGGAAGTTCCAATTAAGAGAAGATGTAATAGAAGATGGAGCATTCCCGCAACACAGAGTGGTGAAAAAGAGACGAGTCAGAAAGCAAGGTCACAACTGGATGTGGTCGAAAAACTTAGTAGATGTTGAAGTGCTTCATCCCTTGTAAAGAAGTTTGTAGATTAGTCTTGTTAGCAGTTATTTTGAGCAACACGTTTTTGAAGGAGATATCTTGTTTATCTAACTGGAGAAAAGTCCACAATTTGTCTCTATAGTACGTATATTTTTTGCACAAGAGAAGTATGTGTTCAATATCATTGAAGCTATTATAGTCGTGACAAAGGGGATCACTATGACGATTAAAACGATTTAACAATCCTGCCGTTATAATGATTTTACTGATTAGTCTAGCCAAAACCAAATCTTCCCTTCGATTTTTTGACCAGGGAGATAGTGCTGCAATGCTAGGCATGTCTCCTAGCAAGAGGACATATTTACTATTTCTATAATTGTCGATTATGATTTGATGCGATGCTTTCTTCAAGTTCGAAATTGTATCTTCAGGAGATATGCATTCAAACCATGGTATATTGTCTGTAACTTTTTTGGCTAAGCGGTTCGTTCCAGATTATATTTGAATGACCAAGTATCCACAGGAAGGATATTATTTGGTTTAGTTTGGTTAGAGTTTTAGGTTTAGACTCTATACGTTGGATAATTTTGGGCGATTGCAGAGTAATATTCTTCAATGATGTGAGCGCTAAGTAACTGTCCGTAAGAATCAAACAATCTTTTCCAGGGACTGCGAGAACATCTAATACATCAGTAATGGTTAAATTTTCTGCAGTAAAAATGGAATTGACTAGATGGACTCGAAACATAAATTTTTGTTTGGAAGAAAAACCAGCAGTTGAAGTGTGCTGGAGATTTTTGGATGCATCTGTAGCAATGATTAAATGATCAGGAAAGTAATTTAGAATACATTCATTACAAAATTATTAATTTCAGTCAAGAGTAAATTTTTATTTTGAAATTTAAAATCCCTAAGAAAAATTTCGAAGTGATTAGAGTTAGTCGTTCGAATTTCAGGTAAGGTGATAATTTGGTTGGTAGAAACGTTTAAATTCTTGAAAATAAGCGGAATGGATTTTTTTTTTGTCTCTGGTAGTTAATTGAATTTCCTGGTTATTGTGGGAGTGCTCTGTTAGAAGTGGAGAATGTAAATCGTTTGCTATATGCTTATTAAAAAATTGGGAAGCTAGTCGCTTGATTTCTTCTGAAAGAGTTTCCTGAGAAACAATTTTCAGAAGAACAACATTCAGGGTCCATTTTGGAAGACTTAAAGCAATTTTTAGAGATATAGTTTGAATAGTGTTGCATGCTTTAAATTGCGTATCTGAAATCGGTTGATTACAGTACAAGCGTAGTTAAAATTGTTGAAAATACTGTTATTTGGGATATTTATAATATTTTTAGTTCTGGGGCCATGGTTTTTAGATGGGAGTATTTTAAGCCCATTTATTTTTTTAAGTGCATGATTTCTGAAATTTTTGAATATTATTGAGTTTTGATTTTTTTTTGAAAAGGAGATTCCTGGAAATTTAATCGTTTCACTCCATTTTAAATTGTGTTCCGCATAAGAAATGCATGGATAAGTTGAAATTTTTTTCTTGGACAATTCAGCTATTGCACTTTCCTCCGGAGTAATTTCTAGTTCCCAATACTTGCACCATTTATATATGTTTTCCATAGTATTTTGAATTTTTTTAATAATAAATTCCCAGGAATTATGGCTACAAAAGACGAAGATTTCATCCGCAAAAATAGTACATTCGACCTCTTCCTCCATGGTTTCATGAAGTCGTGTATAAATATTACAAACAGAATTGGTGAAAGAACGCTGCCCTGAGGTAACCCTTTGCTCAATGTTCTAGTACCAGAAAGGTATTGTCTCCAGCGAATCTGGAGAGTTCTGGATTGAAGGAAGTTGTAGAACTACTTTGCCACGTTGCATGTGATACCAAATTGTAAAAATTTAAAAATAAGGCTGTCAATATGAACAGAATCATAAGAACTTTTAATATCAAGATTCACACCGACGAAGTATTTCTTCTGTTCATGAGCGTCTGTGATTTTTGTCTGAATATTGTAAATTGCAGATTGGGTATTTCTGAATGGTATGGAACCATACAAGCTATTATACAGATTTTTTTGTTACAAATTAAGTAGTAAGCAATGTGTTGTGTGAGTATACGTTCGAAGACTGCAAAAAACTGAGGTTAAGGCAATGGGCCGATAGGAAGAAACTTTGCTTTTGTCTTTGTTAGGTTTCTGAGTAGGAATAATTAGAACGTGTTTCAATTGTTTGGGGAGGTCAACTGAATCAAATTGATGTTGATATGGTTTCAAAATAATTTGAATAAGATAATACAAAGTAGAAAGAAAGCAAAAATCCTATATTTTAGCTGTGACTAATATTTTCTATGCCAATCACAATTTTTTGGAAACTGAATGCATTATTATTATTTTTTTAAATAGAGAGATAAGCAGAACTGTTTAGTTCAAAAAACATAATACACAGAAAAGAAAACTACTTTATATTGTTACAAGCGGGCGAGAGGCACGAAAACTCGCCAAAGATGGCGACGTTGGCGAGGAGCCTCGCGCCAGCTTGATTGGTTTGGCGAAAGGAATAGTCTAGTAGCCGCTAGATTGTGCGAGATGTTTTGAGAATTTTCACGAGATTCAGGTGCACGCGCTTCTCGGCTATATAAGGACGAGTAGCCGGCGTGAGTTAGTTAGTTGCTATAGTGATTTGATCGAGTTAGTTGCGAGTTTGCTCTGAAATAAAAAGCGTCTCGCTGGACTAAAGGATTTGTGAGCTGTGTTTGCGTTTGCTGTTAACGCTGTGTTATTGAGCTCGCTGTGATTAACTGTTGCTGTGCTATACGATAGCTGTTTTGTAGTCTGTTTTTATCGTGCGTAAGACTTGAATTTACGCTGTAATTGACTGTTGACTGCTGAATTGTACTTATCTAAAATTTTTACTTTATCAATTATCCTGTAAATAACTGTAAATAGCTGTAAATAAATTTGTTTGTGCTGTCCTCATACAAAGTCCATTCAATCCGAACCCGCTACGCTAAAAACGTAACAACTGGTGTCAGAAGTGGGATTGAATGGTGAAGACTAGAGCGATGGAGGAAGCAGATGAAGCAAAATTTGAACAGCTTTTTGCTTTCATTAAAGAAATGAAAGAAGGGCAAGAGAAGATGGAGAAAAGGATAGAACAGAAGATAGAACAAGGCCAAGAGAAGATGGAGAAGAAGATGGAACAAGGGCAAGAAAAGATGGAGAAGATAGAACAAGACCAAGCCAACAATACAAGGTGTATTGTTGAAGCAATCAACACCAAAGTGGATGCTTTGGCGGAAAAGGTCCAAGAGAACGATACTAAGATTCGCAATATTCAGGAGAGTTGTGAGCAGAATGTTGAAAAACTCCGTAGTTTTGAGGAGAAGTTTGAAAAAGTGGACGAAAGATTGAACAACTTTGAACAGGAAATGGAGAGGAAAGTTGAGGAAAAATTGAAGAAAATGGAAGGTGTACAAGTAAAACCTGAAAAACAATCCCCGAATGTTCGAGAACCTGAAATAGCTCAACATGTGCCAGTTATTCCTAAATCAAGTATTAAAGTGTCAACGTACGACGGAAAAACATCATGGCAAGTTTATAAGACTCAATTCTCCATCGTCGCAGAAGCCAATGGTTGGGATCCAGTCGCGAAGGCTCGTCAACTGGCTGCATCACTACGGGCTGAGGCTGCTGATATTTTAAGAACTGTTCCCGAAGATCAACATCTGGACTTTGATGCTCTTTCAAGCGCTCTGGAGTTGCGCTTCGGAGAAAAATGCCTCAAGGACTATAGCCGTCTGCAATTAAAGACTCGGCAACAACGATCAAATGAAAGTCTGCAAGAGCTTGCAGCAGATGTAGAGAGGCTTTCCCATCTTGCCTTCTCCGACTGTCCAGCCGAGGTGCGGGAAACACTGGCCCTGCAGTATTTCATCGGCGGTGTGAGGAATCCAGAGATACAAAAGTCCCTGCGAATGGCGGAATTGAAGGACTTGAAATCAGCCTTGGTTTACTCAATGAAATTTGAAGCAGCTCAGCAAGCTTCACGGAGGGATCGCCACTCAGTAAGAGGTGCTACGGTTCAAGATGCATCGGATCCTTCGCTGCAAAATCTATTCGAAATGATGAAAACAATCTTCCAGTTTATCCAGAAAAGAGGTGAAAGGTCCAACAAACATGGCCAGAGAACTGTGAAATGTTGGAAATGCGGCGAAGAGGGCCATGTTAGAAAGAAATGTCCAGTCCGCTTAGATAAACGGGTTAAAGACGCTTCTAGAGACAACCAGGAAAACCGTTTTAGAATTTTACAGATATCTTCAAAAGGCGGTGATGAAAATGGTGTATTTGTTGATGCCTTCGTCAACGGAATCCCCTGTCGAATGATCGTTGACACAGGAGCCAACGTAACCATCATGCGTAGAGATGCTGCTGAACGACTTGGGAGGAAAATTCTCTGGACACCGTCCTGCATCACCCTGGAAACGGTTACTGGTGACAGAATCCCGATTATCGGAAAAATGAATATTGGAATTAGATTTGGAAATGCTACTTACGACCATACCGTTTACGTAGCGGAAATTACAGATGATTTCATACTTGGTATGGACTTTCTGAAGAAGTATGATTTTGTAATCGACTTGAAAAATAACTCCCTGCACTCCACATCAGAAGTCATGACTCTTTTCCATTTGGGATCTGGAAGAGGAAATGGAGATACCTTATCAGGAAAGCCCTGCTCCGAGGGTTGTCGCAACTGCTCCTCGGCGGAAAAGAAACATGAGTTTGATACATCAACTGCGCGCCAGATCGCAGAAGCCGTCCCACCTCAATCTGATCCCTGGAGTGATGAAGAGGTTCGCCAGGAACAAATGAATGATCCTGATATTAAACTGATTATGGAAGTTATGAAATCAAACGATTCAAGACCTAAATGGCAGGACATTTCAAGCCTCAGTACGGGAGCTAAACGTTACTGGGCTCTCTGGAATTCACTCGAAATTAGGAATGGCATCTTGTATAGAAAATGGGAGTCCGAAGATGGGAAGTCAGTTAAGTGGCAACTTGTACTTCCCCGATCAAGGATAAATCAAGTACTGAAGGATTTACACAGCAGTCCTGCAGGTGGTCATTTTGGAGCCATGAAGACAACTCGTAATGTCCGGAAGCGTTTCTATTGGAACAACATGAAAGAAAATGTTCGAGAATGGTGCAGGACATGTGATGACTGTAACGTCCGTAAACGACCGGAAACACGCAGTCGTGATAAGTTACAGCGGTATACTGTAGGTGCATCATTGGAGAGACTCGCCTCAGACATCTTGGGACCTCTTCCTCAGCCGGACAATGGAAATAGAAAAGAACTCCAACTGCTCTGTGATCCTCAGTTCGGGTGTCCACCGGATACGCCTTCTTCGCCTGTGGATTATGTTCAAGACCTCCAGGCCCGTTTAGAAGACGTACACAGATTTGCCCGAGATCGGATCAACATAGCGACGGAGAAGATGAAGACCAGGTACGACACTAAAGCCACCGGACATGAATTCAAGGAAGGTGACAAGGTATGGTTCTGGAACCCGATTCGACGAAAGGGGCTCTCTCCGAAGCTGCAGTCATCCTGGGAAGGCCCTTATACAGTCCTGAAAAGACTGAATGACGTCGTGGTTCGAATAAGGAAGTCACCGAACTCAAAACCAAGAGTAGTACATTACGACCGGCTAGCCCCTTATTATGGTGATTTGTCAAATACTTAGTTGAAACCATGGTTTCCTCATTTATGTAAATATGACCTGTATATTTGTAAATAGTGTTCTTTATGTTAATTTTTTTTTCAATGATTATGTCTGTAATTTTGTGTGTATGGAATTGTTACTTTTGAGTGCCTTCTGCTCGGGGTCTGTACTGCCCGGGACGTGCAGTCCTTGAGGAGGGGGCAATGTTACAAGCGGGCGAGCGGCACGAAAACTCGCCAAAGTTGGCCACGTTTGGCGAGGAGCCTCGCGCCAGCTTGATTGGTTTGGCGAAAGGAATAATCTAGTAGCCGCTAGATTGTGCGCGATGTTTTGAGAATTTCCACGAGACTCAGGTGCACGCGCTTCTCGGCTATATAAGGACGAGTAGCCGGCGTGAGTTAGTTAGTTGCTATAGTGATTTGATCGAGTTAGTTCAGAGTTTGCTCTGAGATAAAAAGCGTCTCGCTGGACTAAAGGATTAGTGAGCTGTGTTTGCGTTTGCTGTTAACGCTGTGTTATTGAGCTCGCTGCGCTTGACTGTATCTGTGCTATACTATAGCTGTTTTTCAAACTGTGTTATTGTGCGTAAGACTTTCTTTTACGCTGTAAGTGACTGATTATTGCTGGATTGTACTTATCTAAAATTTTTACTTTATCAATTATCCTGTAAATAACTGTAAATAGCTGTAAATAAATTTGTTTGTGCTGTCCTCATACAAAGTCCATTCAATCCGAACCCGCTACGCTAAAACGTAACAATATTGTTCAAAGTCCTTTAAAATACTGGACAAAATCTATATATATACATATATATTTGGCTGAACATTTATAAGATACAATGGAGCAACAACAAAAACTGGCTAGAGAGTGTTTCACACTATCACCAACTCGTATACCTACTGTTCTCCATAAGAATTTCAAATTAGGTTTAGAAGGCCTCTTTCAATGAATTTCTAGGTAACCTGGGAGTCTATATAATAAGGACTTTTAATTTTTTTGAGAAAAGAAATCTTAAAGGTAAACTCTAGACACTATAAATTACTCTCTATTGAATATTAAACAATAAATTAACATTTTGTACTGGCAACTATTTCAGTTATTAAACGGGTGTTTATAGTGATACTAGCTGACCCGGCAAACGTTGTTTTGCCATATAAATAATTTCCCAGTGATAAATAATTTCCTAGCATTCCCGCACCCGGCATTGCTCGGGTAATGGAATTAGTGGGGGATAACAGTGCTACGTGCACTTAGTTACGAAATTCCTCTATAATAATTACTTATTGTCTATAATTTTTTCCTAATTTTGGGAGGGTCCCGGTGCCCCTGGATTCCTTATGTATATGCCCTTGTCCTTACCGATCCTTAAGGATGCTTTTAAAGTAGTTATTTTCTTTTCAAACGCAGGCCATCTACATTTTATTGTTATACCTGTGTTTAAGCAAGAACTTCTTTGTATACAACATTTTTTGGAGTTTTTTTTTTCTGTTGATAAATTCATTAAGCTGCTAAATGAACTGACTCGGGAGAAAGCTACATAAAATTGGCCGTTTGAAAAACATTCTCCTCTTAAATTGATCCATGCTACTTTTAATTTCTGTCCTTGTGACTTATTAACGGTTATTGCAAAGCAAACTTTTACGGGAAACTGCACTCTTCTAAATTCAAAAGGATAGCCCGACGGAATTAGTGGACTGCGGGGTATTAAAACCAACACTCCTCGAGCACATCCAGTAATAATCGTAGCTTCGATTACATACTTATTAAGTCTAGTCATTCGTAGTCTGGTGTCATAGCATAATTTAGGTGGAGGAAGGTTTCGTAGTTGCATTACTGGTGTCCCAACTTTCAGGTGAAGTATGCGAGGTGGAAAAACTGGAATGATTTCATAAGACGCGTAATTTTTGCAGGATTGTTTTCAAAATTGATCAGGGTGTGCCAAAGCAATGCCAAATTATACAAAAAAAATTTAGTCTCATTTTTATTTATCAATGGATTAGATTTGTAATGTTGAAGAGGGAAACCCAATAAACGACAAAATAATTTTTAAATGCGCAATTTTCTATCAGATTTTTTCAATCTTTCACACGATTTTGAAAAATTTACCGAATTTTATGTAAAAAAAATTTGATTGAGTTATCTTGAAAAGTTTCGGCGTAATTCAATATTAAAGCGAAATTTTGCCTCTTCGTTAAAAAATTCGTCAAAAATTCAGTTTTAAAAATTCGATTTTTTAAATTATATTGCAGAATACTATATCGTATTGCCTTTCAGGAAACATATTTTTTGTATTTTTCCAGCTAAGCGTCTATTTTACAGGGCCGTTCAAGAAATAGGCCCGCCAAAATGGGCCTTTTTAAAAAAAATCGATATTTAATTTTTGCGTCGACATTTCGTAAAATAAATTATATCTCCTTGGTCTACGATAAAAAGTCCATCCGATTCCACAGCGATATTGAGTATAGGTTGAACGGACGCGTAACGATGGCAATTTTAAAAACGCGGTTTTACTGGACGAAAAGGTACTCATGAGCGATCGCTTCTCCGGAAAGTCGGGTTCCACTCGGAAAGTAACTTTACAGGTTTTAATTTCACAGAAATTAAGGAGTTTTAATTAATTTCTCCTGAACTAATAGATATTTCGGGATGAAAAATAGATGTTGGCCGATTCTCATAGATACCGGATAAGCACAAAAAATTTCATCAAAATCGGTCAAGCCGTTTCGGAGGAGTATGGCAACGAAAACTGTGACACGAGAATTTTATATATTAGATAAAAACGTTTTTGAAATACCAGCTTAAAAACTTTTAAACATTATAGAAGAATATGTTAAAGCTAAAAATACCAAATGATATCAAAATTATTAATTAGGACTGTTTAATTCATTATTATTATTAATTTCCCTAGTTCAGCCACACAAATTTCCGTTTTTAAGATCTCAACGAACATATTAACTGATAAGCTTCTATCTTTCATTATATCAATAAAAATATTAAATTTCCAATTTATTTCATTTCATATAATCATGTGCTTAAAATAACATTTTCCTACGGTTTTTTTGCTGTAGCAATTAACTTATTTTTTTAATCATGGATTTTGTAAATGCGATGGCAACACATTATTAAAAGGTGATTTTTTGAGATGCTCGTGGAGATAAAATTCTTATTTTTCACCAACGGATTTTTGTTGACGCCATAAACCTCATCCCCAAAACAACATCATGTTCTGACATGATAAAAACTCCTTCAAATCCAATAAATTCCTTTCTAATAAAGATAGTTATCATTTTGACTAGAAAAATTGTTATATCTTTTTTCCTTTGTAAATGAAGTGCAACATAGCAATTCAATGTAAAATTAAATTAAAAAAGCATTCATATAAAATTGTTGCTATAATGAGGTTTTCGTGCGCAATTAACTTGATATTAAATTGAATGTTGAGTATGAATTATTCTAAAATTATTTATTTCGGGGCTATATTCGGGCTTATTTCGGGGCTATATTGATATATATATATATATATATATATATATATATATATATATTCAATTCTCATAAAGCCAGTTTCACTCTGAACAATGATTGGCTAATCATTTTGGACGTATAAGGTGCACAACTCGATCTAGTCGCTCGTAAACATTCTGTAAAAAGAGTAACCTACTATAGGACTCTTTCAACGCATGCGAATGATTTTTTGCGCATGCGTAGTCTTATTGTACTCTTATAATTCTCTTGATATAAACTACCTCCAGAACCTTTGAACGTTTAAGCCGTAACCGTTTAATCATAACTTTTAGCGAGTTCCATAATAGAGATTGGGTTTCTAACGTCAGTGAGATTCACGGTTTGTTTACAACTTAGCAACCATCCTCAACTTTGAAAATATTCCCCTAAAATTTTTATCAACGTCAAAATTAAAATGTGGAAATGTTTAGACTGTGGAAAGGAGTTTAAATATTCATCCTGCCTTTCTAGGCATCGCAAGAATTCACACTTCGTTAATATCAAAACATTTGAATGTGATTGTTGTGGTGAAAAGTTTGACTCATCCACGGACCTTAGACAGCACTGTGTTAGCCATGAAGGTGAAAAGCCTTTTGAATGTGATTTTTGTAAAAAACGATTTGTAAAAAAAAATATGTTACTGAGGCATTGCAGAATTTGCCCCACACAAAAATGTCCAGAGTGTGGGAAAGAATTCAGAACTATTTCTGGATATGGTAAACATTATAAATCTCATTTTGTTGACACAAAAGTACATGAATGTGAATTTTGTGCCAAAAGGTTTTCTGAAAAAGCAGCTTTAAAGCAGCATTATGTCATTCATACAGGTGAGAAACCATTTGAATGTGATGTTTGTCAAAAGGCTTTTAACAAAAAAAGTACTTTAAAGACACATAAAAATATTCATCTAAATAATCGACCTTCACAGGTTGTAATTCGCAAGTGTTCAGAGTGTGACAAAGAGTTCCAAACTAGGTCTGGACTGTACAAGCATTATAAGATTCACTATGGAGATAATAAAAGACATAAATGTGAATTTTGTGGAGGGAAGTTTACTGAAAAAAACTCACTTAAAGATCATTATATGATCCATACTGGAGAAAAACCTTTTGGGTGTGATATTTGTGGTAAACATTTTCGCTGGAAAAAAGCATTTAAAAAGCATGTTAGTAATGTTCATAAAAATATGGTTTCAAGTGCTCAATGAAAATGTACTTTAAATCACTCCTTGGTTCTAATTCCCTTAATACTTAACTCCTTGTGCTCCTTAAATCACTCCTTGCGAGTCTAAATTCCCAAGTGTGAATTCTTCACACTATGGTGAATCTGGAAGCTGATAGCTAATTCAGGATCAGTATTGATATGTTCGATGTGTGCAGCATTTCCTATAAATTTACTGGGAATGCATTTTTTAAAACTAAATTATTCTTATTTTTAAGGAAATAAGAATATAAAGCTAAAATAAACAACTTACAGCTCTTTTAAGCTTTGAAAATTTTCTACAGTTTTTACAAACTTTGCTTTGATGATGTTATGCATTGAAAAGGGAAAACATATGTCAAGTTAAATAGTTTTCACTAATAATTCATTTTTCTTGTTTATGCACTTAGACTTATTGGTGTAATGGTGCATTTGTTGTTTGGAAAATATTTTGTTGTCATTTTAGAGTCCTAAATCATATTTTAGCCTAGATTAATGAAAATATTATAACAGTAATTAAGAATTTTTAAAATTTATTTATCTTAAATCATAATACAAAATTTGGTTTCTTTAGTAAGACAAATAATAAATTTGCGGTAGGTAACTGTATAAGGCTGTAAGACTGAAAGGAGGCTGTAATCAGGTAGATTGGAAAACTTTAATTTCCTAGTTATCAAACATATGTTTATGAAAAAATGCATATTACTTAAATCATAAAATATTCAGAAAATATTAATATTTTATCAATTATAATTGGTCTGTTAATTTATATTTCCTTATAAATGTTTAGTTCTCAGAATATTTATGACACTGTGCATCTGCTTTAGTAAAGAAAGTACAAAAATGGATTAAATCATAATAGATAAATAAAAGCAAATATATATTCACAAAATTAATATTTCCCAAAAATAAATTATTAACATTTAAGAAATGTGCTGAAATACAAAACTAAATTGAGAATATTTTAAAGGTGGAGCTTAGTAATCTGCACTGATTAGCACCACTAAACATTTAAATCCTCTATTAAGCAAAACAACAACTACAAAATTGATTCTGAATTTATCTCTTAAATTTATATTAAATTTTTTAAAATTACATTTTGATTCGAACTGTATTTTATTCCATCACTTTTATTCGTTGACAATTGCTGTTCTATTAACAGAATATTATTCAAAATTGAAATGAAATATAATGAAAATAAAGTCCAGATATACATTTGTCAAAAATGGTTAAGTGTATAAAAATGAAACATTACTTTTATCATGTTACTTTAAACTATTGTCTACATGTAGGATAAAATTATGGATTTTATTAGAAATAATATCCAGTTGGTACGGTGAAAAAATATGTTCATGGTTATGCATTTTAGCATGTACTTTGTAATAATATTTATTTATTAAAAGAATCTGTGCAATTCTTTTCTATAAATATTTGTAATGCATTATTATTATTTATTGAAAGAAGAAGGCATTTCTGAAGACAAAGATGTCACTTTGAGTTTTTAAGTTCATTTTATTCCATCATGGGAAGCAGGCATCATGTACTAGCAAAGGCAACAAGTACAACACAGAACAACACAAGACGGAATGACAAAAAGCTGAAATGTAAAAAGGAGAGATAGATCATTATCCCTGGTCTTAAATACCAAGATTTTGACAAGGAAAATATTTTTTCGCAGTGCTTATACAATGAGATTTTAAAGGGGATTTCCACAACACATTCCTGACAGGCAAGGGAAAGGCAGGGATCTTTTTAACGGAATATGCTTGGCTGGACAATTTTCATCTCGCACGTGGGGGTGTGGGAACCTCTTGTCTTTTAGCTGATTCAGCAATTTTATGCGGCTTCTGTTGAATTAATTAATTAGAACAAGTGGAATGGATCAGGAAATAGAGTATATTTTTAGAAGGAAGTTACTACGGCTAAACTAAAGTGAAAATTAGAAAATTAATTTGGAGTTAAATTGACAGTTTAAAATATCATTACATTATGCATATTTTAAGGTTAAAGTAGACATATTTTTGTGTTTTTTAAAAAAATTTTATATAAAAAATTAGATTAATATTTTTGGAGAGTATTTAGGCAATTCATACCTAAGGTATTTATGAATGTATATCAAGAAGTATGTTTTATCAGTGTATATCATATTATAGCAAGAGGGCATCATTTAAGTGATATTTAAATACATAATATATCAGTAAAATAAAGAAGAAATTGGTGATTCAGAATTTAGAACATCCCAAATCTTGTAGAGAAACAATGATGAAGCTGGAGGGGAAAAGAAGGGGGGAGAAGCAAAGGCTGCAAAAAATCATATTTTAAAAAATGTAGATCGAAAGATTTATAATTTAACAATAGTTTTCAGACAATAATTCGAGTTTTGTGTTAAAACAACAACAAAAACATTTTATTTTTCTCCATAATCATTTCTTTTTTGAATATTAATAATTTAACTCTTATGTATTTATTATAGAAAGTAGCATATTTTGTTATATTATTCAATGTGTTTTATAAATAGTTTTTTAAACATATTATATTGGATATATCATTTAAACAGCTGCCATATGTGAATATATTTTATCCTCAAACATGCAAGGCTTTGTTCAATTTTTAAATCTATATTTAACAGGAAAATAGATAGTCATTTCAACTTTTGCCAAGTTAACTTATAAATGATGTTAGCTATAATTTTTATACTAATATCAAATTATTACTGAAGTAGAAAAGTTTTAAGTGCACAAGGAAGGATCTTGATATGATGAGGGTCTTTGAAAAAGTGCATACTCATCTTTGAGTGGAAGAAGTAGGTGTACGAGTGGGAACATTCTGTTTGATTGTTTATTTGGTACTTGCGTATTAACGCCACCACAGCCTAAGTTGAGCTAATGTGGTGTAGATTGGCGGCACTTAAAAACCACCAAATCCCCGACTGTGGTAGCGTTAATATGTAAGTACCGTTTATTTCAATCAGGTTCTGATGAAGAAAATTGCATTTTTACTTACACTTTTTATAAGGGGAGGCAAATTCATTAAAAAGAAGCAATAAAATTATCTTCTCACTTCAAAATCAATCTTGTATTAGATTAACTTTTATTTGGGAATGGAGAAAAAAAGGTCACCTGATTATCTGCACAATACTTACTCTGTAGGAAATGTCAAAAAGGTTAAAATGCTTCTACTAGGAATCTCTGTTGTTATGCTCAAAAATATTCAGCAAAACTTCAAAATATAAGAGAAAATAGTTATCATTTATAAGATCTGGTTTCTTACAATTGATGAATGAATAAGATTAAATGCTCTACATTCATAAATGTATTTGTTAATATTTTTTTTCTTACTTAAATTAGAAATTCTGTGATTATTTCAAACACATATATTATTTTGTTTTGTTCTATATCTGTGCTATATAATTTGACAAAATTATATTTAACTATTCAGTCAACTATATAAATTTTAAAAAAATAAGTAAACATAACACTGGTTTACAGTAATGTAAAAAGGTAATTTGTTTGACAATTTTTCTAAATGTAAAATTATCTTATATAGGATTTAATATCTAATGATCCCTCCTAATACATAAAGCTATTGTTGTTGTTGTCATGTCCTCTGAAAAAAGCAAATATTATAGTGTATCTGAACAATCTTGACAATATCAATGGCAGAATCGGAGTATAATGCTTCCACAGTAGGGTAGTCCAGTAGGTGAAGGCCTATCCCACCTGCAGGGCAGTTGAAGACATGGTGAAGTTCCTCGACAGGACAGTTGCCACAATTTTGGAATTTCTTGTCCTATCAGCGAGAATTTTCATTCTTTTGTGGTGTTTTGTTCTAAGTCTTATGAGAGTGGTAGCTGTTTTTCTGTTGATGTTAAGCTGAGTGATTTGATTTTTACCTTTGGTTCTGGGGGAACAATAAGTTTGGACTTAAAAGCATTTGTATCCGCAAATAAAATGAGAGATGTGATCTGATCTAGACCTCTGGCATTTTTTGCCGAGGAATCGGCAATTTCATTAAACTCAAGTTTCACATGAGAGGGATCCACTGCAAGATGAATTTTTTTTGGAGGCAGTCAAGTTGTTCAAGCAGTGATAGGATGCTGATTATTAGGTTTGATGATGGCTTGCAAAGCAGACCTGCAGTTACTGAAGATGGTAATACCGCCTAGTTGCTAAGATGGAGCAAGATTGGAGTAGGTTTCCAATGCTGAGTAAATGGCGACTGGTTCACTGGTGAATTAGTCGCAATTCTCCAGGCACAAGCTCCTATTTCATGGCGTTGTCCATCAGGAAGAAGCAAATCCATTCCTGCTCCACTGTTAGTGAATGTTGAGACAGAAGATCTGTTCGTGAAAGCCCTGATGTGGGTGTGATCGAACAGGGAATCGACAGTTCTAATCCCGAGCTCTTTTTTATTATATCAAGCTTTTAACAAAGGGAACAATTGTTATTTTCATATTTTCTATTTAAAATTAAAGAAAAAATATTATTTTCATTCACTAAAATTTCAAATAAGTAAAGGTTTTCAAAATTTATTTTAATGACATTGTGGTGATTGCTATACATAAGCCAGTTAATATCCTTCGAGCTGAAGGGTCCCTTTTGCTTGATCGGTATGATACCCGGCTACTAACCATAAGATTGGGAGTTCGGGCCTAGCGCAAATTCGCTAATTACCTAGAACATCAAGATTATATTTTCTACTTTAATCAATAAATCACGTTTCTTAACTTTTTTTTTTTCATGTGAAGAGAGGAGATTATCTTGAATTTAGATTCGAACTTGATTAGATTTGATATATTTTGTCCAAAAATGAAGCAAAAGTTAGCAGTTCAGTCTGATAATTGAAAAAAAAAATCATTAAATTAGAAACATCCTTTGTTTGAATATTAATAAAACTTAAAAAAAATGAAAAACTATTGAGCAGTTTTTCCAAGAATCCCATTCTGAATATTCAAGCAACGTATAAGAAATTGAAATAATGATATGCGCTATGAGTTGAGATACTTGAAGTCTCTACTAATGATAAATGCCATGAATCGAAAACTTTTTCTTCTGTTAGAGAATAATTAATTGATTTCAATGAACATACTACGTATTTTAAAATCTCTCTATTTCAATGCAAAGAAAAAATTCTTTATCGAGCAATTTGGGAAATTTGCTTTTCTGAAATTGAATTCAAACTTGAGAATCAAAACTGGCTGAAAAAATTCACAGCTTTACATGGTTGTGAGGTCTCTCCCCCCCCCAAATAAACGACATTGCAAAAAGGATTAAAAAAAGATTATTATTATTATGTGAGAACATGATGTTTTGGTTAGAAGGTTTTAATGTCTCCAAAATTAACGGGCAAAAAATAAAGATAATGGGCCGCTGAAAATTATCGGTCGAAGAATATTTTTGTCATCATTGCATTATTATTATGTATGCTTCTTTGAAAGCAGATGCGTTTTTCAAATTTTACCTGCTTTTATTAATATTGCTTTATTATTATGTATGACTCTTTTAAAAGGTTGACGTAGAACTATGACATCATAGCTGTTATTTCATCTTAAAATCGGT
>JAOUZG010035803.1:547156-566768 GCA_026289955.1 Argiope argentata
AAAAAAAAATCTTAAAATAAATGCTGTAAATGTCTAAATCCAAGAATAATAACAATAAATATATAATTTTCTTCCATTTTTTTCTTTAAATATTTACAAAAAGTACTACAAACGATAATTTATAAGGTGATAAAAATTGTGTTGTTTATGATATTTTTTAGTTGAAAAACTGAAGATAAAATAATTTAAATTAGCTTTTATATTAGAAGAAATCAATAAAATACCCCTCAAAATTAAAATACGAGGACAACAGACGCATCTCATATAAAATAAGAAGTTAATAAATAACTTTTCTTCTCATTGTTTAAAAAATTTTCTTGCACAATTTCAAAAACATGCCGTATGATTGAACACAACTATTAATTCCACGGTTTTTTCAAGCTTGAGTAGGTTTTTGCCTGTATTCACTCTCATTATAAAAAAGAATTTTCAGCACAAATATTTCATTTCATGATTATAATTAAATTATAATACGAATCTTCTCGATAAGAAGCTTGGCGGGAAAAAATATGGCGATCGAAAAATGACATCGAACCAAAATATACCCGATACCGTATTCAATTAATAAGTGAAGAAACAACACTTCAATGATCTCTTCTCCATCACGGTAATGATAACACCCTTATCTTTTTCTTTCGTTAAACGGATCGGAGAATAGAATCTGGTTCAGAAACAATCGGGTCTATCCGAAATCGAACCGAAACAAGCATCCGATAATATGTCGTTCCTTTGATGGTTACGGAACTGTGTATCCGGATTGGAATGAACGAAACATCACTACTCTTGAAAACACGAATACCAATTTGTAAACACTGTCAATGAACTACTGACTACACGATGTGTGTATTTATTTGGCGACCATAAATGGAAAAATCCACGAAAGAGTAAAAAATGGGAAATTAAAATGTGGAAATGTTTAGACTGTGGGAAACAATTCAATTATTCCTCTTGCCTCTCTAGGCATCGTAAAAAATCCCACTTTGTTGACATGAAGGTTTTTAAATGTGATTGTTGTGATGAAAAGTTTGACTCATCTGATGGCCTTAAGCAGCATTATGTTAATCATGAGGGTGAAAAACTATTTGAATGTGATTTTTGTAAAAAGCGATTTGAGAAAAAAACTTTGTTATTGAGACATTGCAGAATTTGTCCAACACAGAAGTGTACAGAATGTGGAAAAGAATTCAGAACTATTTCTGGTTATGGCAAGCATTATAAGTCACATTTTGTTGACATCAAGACACATAAATGTGAATTTTGTGGAAAAAAATTCACTCAAAAATCAGCCCTAAAGCAACACTATACCATTCATACTGGAGAGAGACCATTTGAGTGTGAAATTTGTCAAAAGTCTTTTAGACAGAAAAGTACTTTAACAACACATAGACACATTCATCTAGGTAAACGAACTAAATCAGTTGTAATTCGCAACTGTCCAGAGTGCAGAAAAGAATTTCAGTCTGCTTCTGGATTGTACAAACATTACAAGACTCACTTTGGAGACACCAAGATACACAAATGTGAGTTTTGTGGTGAAAGATTTGCTGAAAAAAATACCCTTAAAGACCATTATATGATCCATACTGGAGAAAAACCATATGCATGTGATATTTGTGGAAAACAGTTTCGCTGGAAACTAGTACTTAAAAAACATAGTAAAGTGCATAAAAATCTGACTTGAACTGTGATATAGACCTCAGTGACCATTTCCAAAATCTCTTAAGTGTGTATGTTTCTCCCTTCTCAGTATCATGAACCAAAGTATATGATAGTTTTGGATCATATTTTGTGTACCTGTCGCCTGGAGTATTTAAAAATGACACTGCCAATAAATTTTACAAAAGCAAGTATAATTTGTTTTAAAAAAAATGATAATTAAAAAAAACTTTAAATGCATCCTAAAGTTTTACGAGGTTTGCTGTTATAATGAAATGAATTCAACAATAAAAGCTAAATAGTTCCAATAATAATTAATGTTGCTTTGAAAATTTTTATTGTCATATAGTTTGTTTCTACTTGGACGTCAGTCTGCGATTGCAAATAAGGGTTTTTTAAATTTATGTGTCAAAATTTAGGTTCATTAGAAAAACAACTATAAATATGCTTGAAGTTTCTTCTCTAAGTTTACAATTTTTTTATAATTCGTTGCTGAAATGTTCATTTGGGCTGTATCTTCAGCATTGTTGCTTGCTGACAATTGCTGCTCATCTAACAAAATATTATAGAAAGTTATAATATATAAAAAAAATTGCTTTACAGTTAAAAAAAATATATTGTTGTTTGAAAACGAAACTTTATTTTCATCGTATTATAGTAATATATTGCCTACTTGTGAGGCAAAATGTAAGATTATATTTAATTGAAATCCATTCAATTCAACAAATATAATTAAAACATTATGTTCTTGGTATTTAAATGCAATGTCGTGTATATTACATTATATTCTAAACAGGCACAAGCGAAAAATCACCAAATACTGTAAAATTCCCCCAAATTTCTTTGCTGATCTTTCAATTGTACCCAGCTAACAGAAAAGTACCTTTAAATGTAATGTGCAGGTTCTTGTATTATTAAAAGTATGTAATGTTTTTGATACCTTGAAATGATATTTTATTTTATAAATGACATATGTTCTAGTATTATGTAATGAAATTATATTTTTGAAGGAAAAAAAAAGTGTGCAGTTTGTTTGTACATAAATATGTGCAATATAATGTCGACACAGACATTTTTTAAAGCTTTTCCTTTATGTCAGTTTTTAAAGAAATAAAGATTTTAATAACCAGATTAATATATTTATAGAAAATGTTGTCATTTTGCAGCCAGAGGCTATCAGTTTAGTTGAAAGACTTTTTATCATTTCAAAACTGAGAACTGAGTTAAACGACAGTAACAAAGAACAGAAATTGCTGCTTTAGAGTTTTGAAAAATCTCATATTCTTTACTGGAAAGATATGATCAAACTAAGAAAAAAAAAGTCAAAATTGTTGAAATTGTATCTTTATAGGTGCAAATAAAAAGGATTTATTTCATATTAATTCTGTTAGTAAGAGATAAGTGTGCAAATGGGAGCATTTTGTTTCAAGACTAGAAATTTCGGTCATGTTCTGAGGATAAATTTGCATATTTGGTTTATAGTTGAGTTTTTTTTACAGGTTCAAAAACTAATGAAATTATTTTGTTCCCAACTTAAAAAGATTCTTCTATTTTTGTTCTAAAATTTTTGTAAATGGAAACAAAACCAACTGAAAATCTTCATAAAGAACATGCTATATGATTGTTTCTAGAAATCCCTACAGTTATACTTGTGAATATTCTGTGAAATTTCAAGGAATAAATGAACATAATTAATAAGAAATGATTTTTTTACATTAATAAGATTAAATATTATATTTCTTGAATGTTTATTTTTTTTCTTAAACAAATTCAAATTTTATGATTGTTTCAATAATATTAAATTTTATAATTGTTTATTATTATTTTGTCCTTTCCTATGTAAGTGTTGTATGCCTTGTTAAAATTGATTTTTGTTATTATAGCAACTCTGGTTCACAGTTTAATAATTGAATTTTCTTTTATTCAGGATATAAAAGAGTCTTAAGTAAGATTTTGCCATGTACTGTCTTTGCAAAATTCAAATTATGCTAATGTAAAATTTGGAATTAATTAATTTTTTTCTATCCTTTTTTACAATTTTAGGGCACTATAAAGTAAATTATTTATATATTCTGTAGATACTTGACTGAAAAAAAAAGTAGAAACTTTGGGAATTAACTTTATTGTATATAGAAGAAATATTTTTTTCAATGAAGAAGCAAGAGAAGAAATGTCAGTCTACATCTTGACAAGAGTAAGACAGAAATTTGTTTATTCAAGAATTTTTCTATAAGATTTTTATAGGGATTTCGTTAACACATGTCAGTTTAGAAAAGGGAATCTTGACTCTCTTTGAAAGAATTGCGTATACGTTAGGGTCTTATTGTTTTAAGTGTGGGAAATGCGCAGGTCATTAATTTTTTAGAGCTCATAATAGAAATAAAAAAAGAAAAAGAAAAGAAAAAAAGTAAGATAAAGATTAGAAAATAAAAGAACATTATAGAATGAAATTAATATTAGTTAATTTAAAATAAAAAAAAATTGGGATATTTATTAGGATTTAAATTAAATTAAGAGATGCGGTTACACACACACACACATCATATACAGATATATTTATTATATCTAAATGGGTACAAAAATATTGTATAAAGGCATTATGGACTTATAAACTGCATTTGATAATAATAATTTTATGATATTCAGGTGTTTGGCCATTTTAAACTATCAAACAAGAAATGATGTAGTACGGTGGAAAAAAATTAAATAATGTGTCTGTTTTTATATTTTTTATGCTTGTGTTTTATATTTCTTTATATTTATTTAAATAGAGAATTTTTGTTCATTTATGATTTGTTGTATTAAGTTATTGAAAAATCCTCTTTAGATGTTGTCATCATCTGTTATTTAAATAGCTTCATGTAATTATGAATGATGTTTTCAGTTAATTCTAAAAGGTGCCCAGTTTTCAAATATATGTTTATTTTTGCATTTATTTTTTATAGTTTATTTTAGCTACTTTTTCAAAAATTATGTTGCAAATAAACATTTTAGAGCCAAATATATATATTTCCTTCTTTTCCTTCCAAATTTAAGATTATAGATTTTATTTTATGTCCTATAAATCAGAATTTATAACAGATGGTCTTCTATACTTGATTTTGCAATCTCCTCTGTAATATATAAATGGGTGTAAAAATACCTTACTGAGAAACTTAAATCCCCCCCCCCCCTCAGATTGTACAAAAGTGCTTTTGAGAATTTTATTATATTTTATATTTGACAATTTTAATCAACACAACAAAGAATTGAACATTCTGTAGAAAGGGGGGGATTGATAATTTTTCTTTTTTTATACTTTGTGTTCCTGCATGTCATATCTTTTTTTGGCTGAACATAATATATATATTTGATTTAAATAATTTTTTGCATTAGTTCAAAAGGCTTTTTAATGCATTGTGCAGGTAAAGTTTTTTAATGCAATTTACGTAAAAAATTTGAAGCAGTTATGGATTTTTAATTCAGACAATTTTGAAAAAAATATTTTTAAACAAGTGTTTCTTATTTATTTTTATATTTTCTCTTCATATTACATACTTAATATACATTTTTTCATAAATATCTGTCATTATGAAATTTAATGTGCATGCATTTCAGTTAAGTTTTTCGAATAATGCAAATTAAAAACTATACATAGTTTGTTTATAAAAATCTTTTTTTTTAATTTCATAATGTGCTAAAAGATAAATCAACCTACTTTACTCAAAAAGATGTAGTGCATTTTAGGGTTAATATACAATAGACTTTGCTTACAATGGAAGGCAATTAATTTTTTTTAAATTTTGACAATTTAATATAATATATTTTTGTTTCAGATGAATAAAGTTTTATGGAAGAAAATAAATTCTTTTCTTTTCATGTGATATTTTATATAATTTGTGCAGTAATAAATGAAAATAAAATGCAGAGTTCTTTTGCAGTTATGCACGCACGCACGCACAACCAAAAAATCAAATTAGAATCGTCAAAATCATATTAGAATATTTTGTTGATTACAAAAATTTCTATACTTCGTACGTACAATATTTCTAAGTAACAAGCAATATAAAACACTTTTTTAATGTCAATTACTATTTAGGTCAACAAAGGAAATTTTTATTTTATTACTTTTTATTAAATAGTTACAATTAATGTTGCTGCTCTCGTGTTCCGCTTTACAACGGAAGGAGGGGTGCAGTAGCTTCTGACTGTATTGACCCCTGAGTGCCCGAGGGCTGGAGACTGAAAACCCTTCTTACGGGGCGGATTTCATTCATGCATTTCATTCATTCATCCATAGATCGTAATTTAGATCTGGAACAGAGAACGATCACCTTTGACCCAGTACCCCAGTGGTATTACTCTCGAAATGGAGGACTTTGTAACCACGACAGATTTAACGTTTACCTTACCCACACTTAGAGTCATCGGCTGGCAGGTTCGAATTCGCAGCACAAGAGATGCGAATCCAATGCCCTACCAACCAGGCTATCACACCCTGATAATGACTACTATATAAATAATTGATTAAAAAAATACTTGAGTTGAATTTTCACCGCCAATGGTGGCAACGCAAAATGCGTGAATTTTCTACATAAGTTGGGGTAATGTAATGCAGATAAGAAATTTTTTATTTTCTTTATTTTTTATTATTTTAATTCGAAAGTACTTCAAAATGAATCCGAAAAATCTATTTATTAACAGTGTTTAGTTTGAAATGCATCAAACATTAAGAAAACTACTAAAATTGTTTGAAATAATCGGTCGAAAACATGTTAAACCTAACCTCATTGGCGTGGGGATAAAACAAACAGAATTCGTTACTTATTTGGAGATGGGAAAATAAAGATTTTTGGCTAGAAAGTTAGTTTTTAATTTTATAAATACATTTACCTTAATTGTATTGCATATATTTCATACTACATTTTTCTGATTTCAGACAGTTTCGGAAACCATATTCTTTTATAAACATCTTAAATGAATGCTTACTTTTTTTCTCGTAAATTGGAAACCCATTAATATTTTGGCGCAGCATTTGGCGAGTTTTGGCTCTTTTATTGTTATCTAATGAATACCCAATTTCTTAGAACTATACCTTTCAGATACTTTTCCCCCCGTAATATCAATTCTTTTCAACTTTGAACTGCATAACCTAATTAAAAAATGACATAATACGTAGATTTAGAAATATGTAATGTAAAATCAGAAAAAAAAATCATAACAATCTGTGATTTTTCGAAATTTATTTTTTTACACCCATAATGAAATAAGTGAAACAAATAAATGAAATAAATTTCACAATCATTTTCGTTGTTTTTCAAAAAGTCGGAAGTAGTCACTCATTCTAGACGAGAAATTTTATACCACAATGCAAAAAATTGATCCCTCAATGTTTCAAGTTTTTTTTACAAACATGGGAATATTCAGGAATAGTTCATCAGCTTGAAAAATATAGCGATCTCTCTCCAAAAGATTCTAAAAAATAAATAAAATTTTTATTGATTCCATTAAATATAAAATTAAAATAAAATTTTAATTTTATCTTACTTTTGTGTATTGCTCTTAAACTTCTCTAAAGTTAGGGTAATAAATTTATTCCAATTGTTAAAAATAGTTAATTAATTTAATTTATTCATTTTTTAAAATATCGTCTGCTTTCTACTGAACAATTCCATTAAAGAAATTACATATTGGAATAATGTATTTAAGAGAGAAATTGATTATTTTTTTTTCTCTTATAAGAATCAAAGCTAATATATTAAAAATATGCATTTTTAAAGACGTTTTGAGAATTTTTAAAAAAGCGCGATGTTTTTTTTAAATACATTTATGCAAAAGGATTCCTAATTTTGATTAGTTACAAAAATTAAGAACTGAAAACCCTTTTTGTATTTGATTGTTCAATATTTTTAAGAATTCAAAATGGAGGATACGTAACATGAAAATTTTTGGACTAATATTCCAAAATATAATACGACAACGCGCACCAAATCGTTGATGATTTTCACCAATGTTGCGGGCTAAAGTTCACCATATCTTCTGAACGAAACTGTAGATATATACAGGAAAGAAATATTTTCACGTGCGCTTACAAGAATAAAGAAACTGTGTGAATTATAATGCAGTATTTTTCTATATTTCCCTTTTTTTAAAACAATATTTTAACTACTCAGCAATTAAATACATTACAAGAGAAAATAATGTAGAGTGAATTTTAATTGAAATTTTTTTTGGAATAAAATAATTAGTCTAAGAGATTTTTTTTTCTGTATCACAAGAACAGTATCTATGTTATCCATTTCATTCCAATAATGTTCTTTGCTAGATTCATATCATTCATGTATGCTAGACAGCCGTATGTATTCGATATTTAAATTATTTCTTAAATTTAAACCAGGAATATTACGTCTTTTGCATTCTACAGTGAAAACACTAACGGTACTTAAAGTGAATGTGTAACTTGATAGAAAAATAGAGTAAAACTTGGATGGTGGCCATGTGACCAAGAGAAATCGCATTGAGTTATTAATACATACGCAAACAAGACTTTAAGTTTCCATTTGCACTGCTGTCAAATCGATTTAAGCGCCATTATGTATGAGAAAATTACAGCCATTTGCGATTGGTGGAGTCGTTTTGAATATTCCTGTATTTTATATTCACAATTATAGCTCCAATTGTTACAATCTCTGTGAGGAATTTTTGTTTTCTTTCATTTTGCATTTGCAAGTATAATATTTTTAGTCGGGAAATTAAACAGTATAAAAACATTATTACTTACCTTTTAAACTCATCTGTAAAAAAGATAAAATGCCTTAGTCTATTTAATACTGAAGGAAAATTGAAATAATAAAAAAACTAAAATATAGTGATAAAATAAGCAACAAATTCAGTTTGCTTTTACCTCAAGCTAGTGAGGTTAGATTTAACACGTTTTCGGCTGATTGTTTCAAACAATTTTGTTTTTTTCTTAATGTTTGATGCATTTAAAATTAAACATTGTTAATTAATCTATTTTAGGATTCATTTTGAAGTACTTTCTAATTAAAATAAAAAAAAGAATAAAGGAAATTAAAAATTTCTAATCTGTATTGCGTTACCCCAACTGGCGTAGGAAATTCACGCAATTTGCATAAAAAATTCAACGCAGTATAATTTTTTGAAAAATTATTTATAGTAATTGTACACTGCTCAAAACAATTAAGGGATCTAGCAAAAAAAAATCAAGAAAACCGTGCGAGACAGCCATGTATTGGCATACAATGGGTAATACACGCATATCCATGCACAATACAGAGAAAAAACATAAAACAATGTGGAATTAAGCTTTAATTCTTTGAAAATATGGAAAAATCATGAAAAGATGATTTAGGGCAACAATTTGGTTACATATAAATGATAAAAAAAGACTCTGAATGGACATGATAAATGAGTTTTAATAGGGCGTGTGGTCTCCTCGAACTGCTAAGACTGCTGCACACCTGTTTGCCATGGATGCGATGAGGTTATCGATCAGTCTTTGGGGAATACTGTTCCATTCCTCAAGAAGTGCAATCTCCAAGTCTGGGACAGTCATAGGCGGCCTTGACCACACAGCAATGCTTCGTCCGAGCATGTCCCAAACATGCTTAATTGGATTCATGTCAGGAGAGCACGCTGTCCCTTCCATACGCTGTATTGTTTCAGCTTCAAGCATGTTCTCCACCAGACGAGCTCTATGTTGTCGGGCATTATCATCCTGGAAAATAAAGGAATCGCCAATGGCTCCAGCGTAAGGGATGGCATGAGATCGCAGTATCTCGTCTGCATACCTGTGGCCCGTCAAAGTGCCATTCCGAATGATATGCAGGTCCATACGTCAGCCTATGCTGATTCCACCCCATACCATCCAACCAGATCGTCTGTATTGTGACCTTTCACGAACAAATGCGGGGCTATTTCGAGTGCCCCTCTCCCGCCATACCAGAACACGTCGAGTGTCACACTCCAGACTGAATCGGGACTCGTCTGTAAACAGCACTTGGCTACAATCATGTTGCTGCCAATCTCGATGTTCAGCAGCCCATCTTCTTCGGGCCGCACGGTGGCGTGGGGTCAACCGAATGCAGACCATTGGCCTACGTGCATAGAGCCCTTCCCCATGAAGCCTGTTACGTACTGTTTGGCTGGACACCCTTCGTCCTGTTGCCAAGAACAACTGTCTTTGCAGCTGAGTAGCATTCTCTGTTCTGTTTCGACGTGCTGCTAACCGTATATACCGGTCATTAATTGCTGTAGTGGTGCGTGGCCGACCTTGCCCTGGTCGACGTCTAACATTTCCTGTTTCTTGGAATCGATTCCACAGCCTTGAAACAACACTTCTGACGACTCCATCAGCGTCCGCGACACTCCGTTGTGTTTGGCCTGATTCCAGTCGGCCTATGACACGCCAAGCCCTGGATTTCGGTAAATCACGTTGTTCAGACATTCTCATAAGCTTGTCTATAAAAACAGAAAGACTGCGCAATCAAATTTCACAGTTACGGCAATAAAACAGACGTTTCTGCAACATCTCGATTTCTGGCCTTATCTCCTTTTTCTGGTTTTTGACGTCATGAACTTTGATTTGCATACAAAGTTTTCTTCTTCCGTTTCCTGGCAGGCTGTAGTTTATGGATGATCCATTTTATGTTACTTATTGGTAGACATCTTTGCATAATTCTGTTAATACCATGTGCTCCCTTAATTGTTTTGAGCAGTATATTTGTTAGGTTGGGATAGCCTGGTTGGCACGGCATTGGATTCGCATCCCTTGGGCTGGGAGTTTGAACTCGTCAGCCTAAGACTCTCCGTGTGTGTGTGTGTGGTGGAGGTTACATCTGCCATGGACACAAAGTGCTCAATGTCGAGAGAAATACCCTTCGAGGTACTGGGTCAAAGGTGATCGCTCTCTGTTCCAGATCTAAATTACGATCTGTGGATGAATGAATGAAATGCATGAATGAAGACTTCCTCCCCCGGGTCCTCAGGAGTTCTTATTCTCAGAAGATACTACACCCTCCTTCCGTTGTAAAGCGGGACAACACGAGAACAACAGCAGCAATTAGAATTATTTAATAAAAAGTAAGTAAAATAAAATATTTCTTTGTTAACCTTAAGTAGGAATTGATTTAAAAAATTGATTTTATATTATTTGTTACTAATTTTTTTATTAAAATGTTTTATAAAATTACATTCTTAAAGCATTTATTTTTAAAATATTATCAATCGGATAATGCAACTGAGAAATTAATTGAATGTATCAATTTAGAAGGCAGGGTAGAAAAGCTATAAAATCAGTTTTTCTCAACAGAAATATATCATTTCTCGTCCCGTCTGTCTTGGAGATCCGTTTTATATCATTCTCTGTTTATAATACAAGCCTTTTTTTTTTTTTTTTTTTTTTTTTTTTTTTTGGTTTCAGTTCAGAGCCATGACTCTCGACCTTCTCGGTGTGAGTGTCAGCTAACAATAGTGGAGTTGTTGTAAGTCCCAATCACGAAATATAAAGTCACATGTACTTTTTGTGCTAAATATAGTGGTCGCAAAGTGTCGTCAGGTGCTTATAAAAATATCTGAAGTTATCTTGAATGATTTAAATTTAGTTTTCTCTCATGGTAAAATTTTAATTAATATTTGCAAGATGTCATTACTCTGGTGAGTCCAAAGACTTTTATATATTTAATTTCAGTAAGAAAAAATACATTCTGTTATTTTTGGAAAAGATTTTTGTCCTTATCGTTTGCGTATGTTAAGTAGACATAAATAATTTTAAGAGTTACAAAAAATTAGCTTGTTTTTTTCAAAATTCTGTAGTTAGGATTTTCATGTTTTTTTCTTACCCTAACATTTGCAACTATTCATATTAAATGTACATTAACAACTTCTTCGTTTATTTCATTTTTCTCTTCCTTTTTCTACTATGTTGAATTGCCTGCCTCCAGGATTTCGAGACAAAATTCAAGATGTTCACAAAGTTTCAGACAGTATGGTGGGAATATTGTCTTGAGTATATTCAAAGTCAAACATCCTCCTGTTGTTTTGATGCTTAAGTTCGGAAAAGAGATTTCTTCCCTAAATAGCGGCAGATGCGCACAATCATATTAGCTTTAACTCCTTAACTAATGCTCTCTGCATTTGAAACGGTGTCTTATTGCCAATTTTAACTTTGTGTATAAGATTTGGCGTATGGACTAGGTAATTTTAGGTAATTAATTAATGTAAGTGTAAAAATGATATTCCACATTCTTGATAATGAAAGAAACTTACATTTAAAAAAATTGGTGTCACCTTTTTGGGACGGAAGACTAATTTTCCTTTTAAGAAAGGGTCGAAACTTATAAACGAACTGAATTCGCATCTTAAAAATTTACTTAAAGTTAACTCGCATATAACTCATTAATTCAGGAAGCAATAATAAAAATGATTAAAATGAATTCTTCTATGCATATTTCAATATATCAAGTTAGAACATAATTTCTTGAACGGTCAAGCACCACGTGCTCGTGCAAGTCAAATTATATTTTTATTCATTTTAATTGATTCGTTGAATGAGTCACTTTAGTATTGCAAACGATCCGAAAAACTTTGTCTCGCATTTATTGTTAAAAAAAATACCACACTTCCTATTTATTTTATTTCATATAATCACGCGCTCAGAATGACATTTTTCTAGGTTTATTTTGCTTAGTAATTCACTTTTTTTTTTAAATCAGAGCTTTTATAAATGCAATGGCAAAGCGTTATTAAAAGCTGATTTTTTGAGATGCTCATGCAGATAATAAATTTTCAATTTTTCGCCTACGGAATTTTGCTGACACCAAAACCTTATCCCCAAAACAACATCATTTTCTGTTCGATGAAATCACCATTTTTGTGTGCATAATGTGAATACAATCTAATAAAAAGAGGTATTATTATTTTCACCTCAATGCGGAATTAATCATTATACCTAACTCATTCATATATCAGAATAAAATGAAATATACAGAAAGTCTTTAAAGCCCAAATTTAAAGGGACATCTATAATAATTAGTTTAAATTTTTTTTATTCTCAAAATTATTTAATAGTATAATTATTATACAGTAGGAGCATATTTAGTAAATGCTCGCCAGATTATCCTGCAAAGTTAAGTTAACTCCAGTAAACCTATAGTTTGAGTATGAATGACACTAATTAATGATGAAAGCATATGCTATTGAGTGTATTTGCCTCATGTCCATGTGGCTGGATTTCTTGATTTTGATATTGGCTTCGTTATCACATCATGGTTCAATTCTTGCGAAAATTAATAATTTTTTCATAATTTTTTACTTTAAGTTTGCATTTTATCCAAATGATTTTCCAGAGTGAGTTAGCACTTGTGACTTAAAGGTTAGAATGAAGAATTTTTTAAAATCAAAACATAAAATTAAAAAAAGAATTTTTAAGCTTTAGGTTCTACTAGCTCTTACCCGCGACTTCGTACGCGTGGAAATTTTGATGTGTATATGTGAGAACTGACAGTCTAAAATGTTATCGAAACCGCATGCATGCACAAACTTTCAACGTCAATTGGAGAAACGCAGAGACGTGAATTTTAAGCACCAGTTGGGGTAAAGATATGCAGATTAGATAATTTTAGTTTCAATTCATGTTTTATTTTCATTCAAAAGCACTTCTGCAGGAATCAAAAGATCTATTAATTAAGAAGGTTTAATTTTAAATTTATCATACACTACAAAAATAAACGGAATCGTTTGAAATAACCGTTACGTCTAACATCATTAGCGTGGGGGAGGAAATGTTATGTTATTAAAACCATAAGGGTACAAACGAACAATCGCCAAATAAATTTGAGAAAATTTGGCGGAACTCTAAATTATTTGCTAACGGAAACATACCACTTTAAGCATATATAAAAAATATATAGCTAACACAAATACAATTTAATTACAAACACACACAGTGGGACAATTTTAATATATAGTCTTTTTCGCCAAAAAAAAATAGTTTGCCACCAAATTTTAGCGAAATGGCATTTTCAATCATAAGGTTTCGATGCCTGTTGCAGCTAATTACTGGAAAATAGAAAAAAAATATCAATAAAGGCAGTAATATGGAATGCACTAAAAAATTTAATCGAAAATGATGAAAATAGGCATAAGAAATAAGTACAGCGAGAAAAAAATCAAGAGAAATGAATAGGAAATAACGAATTATATTAACACAAGAACAGCATGAGAAAATTTTTTAATAAACATTCCTTTAGAAAAGTAAGATAATATTAAAAGAACGCAGGAAATAGAAAAATAAAAACAAACGATTCAAAAAGTTCAGGCAGATGTTTTCAGATTTTTTTTATTTTTGAGCGGAAAAGTTAGTTTTTGATTAATAAAAAATTAACCATTCAATTAACCGGAATAAAAATTAGCCTATGTCCTTCTGTAGACTATAATCTATCACTGTGCTAAATCTCATCGAATTTCCTTCAACCGTTCTGGCGTGATTGAACCCCATCATCCATCCATCCAAACTTTCACATTTATAATAGTAGTATAGATTCCGAGGTCTCTCCTTAAAATCTTTGCCATCAATTGTTGGTCACTTCTACCTAACCTAAAGATAGAGCTACGTGCCGAGGAGGAGAATGGAAAATTGCGAGGAAATTTGCTTTCTATTGTGCCACAATATTAGGATTTTGTCATATGTATATATACATGTTTGTATTAATTGTAATTATTTAATAAAAAGTAACTAAAACAAAATTTTTCTTCGTTGTTCTAAGTAGGAATTGACTTTATATATTTTTTATATTATCTATTTTATATTTACAATGAGATGTGATTAATTTTTTTAATTTGATGTTCTTTTATTCTTATTACTTTTATTTTTATTCATTATGTTTCATATTATTAAACGATACTATTTTTTCCAAGATAAAAAATATTACTTGAAATCTTCACCACATGATTTGAAGAATAAAATAATAAAATAAAAGTATTCCTTGACACGTCAGTCATATAAATTTCGCCAAATTAGATCCCGCTTTGGAAGAATAATTTTCCTGTTCAACATTAATTACGTAATTGCGAGCAGTAATTTGATAAGAGATGCCATTTTTTTTCTTTCTTTGAGCTGTCACTACATTTTGTTTCTTTTTTGTTTTCTTTTTTATGACGTAATATTTTTATACTTCACATGTAAAGCATAAATTATGTCATGAGCCTAAAGTCTTCCTTTGAATATCCATTTAAAAGCACAGCGTATTAGAACAAGTTCCTCAGAGTTTTTAAAACTATATTTTTAAAATAGAATAATAAATCTCAAAACATTGGATTACTTCTAAAAGTAAACAGTTAATCTGAACTAAACAAATAAGGTAAGATTATTCCATAATTTTATCTCCAATTTTAGAATGGTTCTTTAAAATATAGGTTATTTTTATAACATTGATGTGGAAAAATTTATAAAGGCACCACTAAAAATGTATATACGAAATTACATGAAGGTTGTTAGCATTTGAAATGTATTTTTGCCGCTAATCATGAAGGATGTGTGTGTTTGTAATATTCATTTATTATTATAAAAATTTTTTACTTACACAGTCAGATACCTATTGAAGAAAATGATAATGGTTTATTCTTTTACAGGTTAAAATAGTTACATAGTGAACATAGCTATGATGAATATATTTTTTTAAACATTAAAATACATATATTAATATTAATGAAAATGGTTTTAAGACATACATATATCGAAATAAAAAGAATTCTTGATAAAAGAAAAATCGAGCGAATACAACAATTTAATGTAATTATTTATAGAATAAACTAAGATTTGTGAATTTTACTTACCCTATAAGAATTCTCTTCATTGCATAGAAAATCTTTAAAAAAATGTATTCATGATAATTAAAGAAATAAAATGACAAGAGATAATTTATTTACAAATATGTATGTGTAATGATATTTTAAAATTTAATTTAAACTTAATTAATTTCCTATTTTTAAGCTTAATTTATCCCATATTAATTTCCTTTTAAAATGCTCTCCTATTTCCTGATCCAATTCCCCCTTTTATTTATTTAATTAATGCAACGGAAGCTCTGTAAAATTGTTGACATCTACAAGTTCCTACAATCTGAGTGAAGAGATAAATATTTCCAAGCCAAGGTAAGAGAATTATAGGATTTTTTAAAAGATCCTTATAATTCTCTTACCTGAGTCGACAAATGTCGAGAAATTCCTATCAAAATCTCAGTGTAAATAATCAGAGGATAGATTTTTCGTTATATTTTCTTCCTTCTTGTGTTGTTTTAAGTTAATGTATGTACTCGTGACTTCTGCTTGCATATATATCATGTCTCTCGGGATGGAATAAAACGAAGTTAAAATTTCAAAGTGCCTTCTCTGTCAACTGTTACGATTCTGTTTAAAAACTATATATATATATATATATATATATATATTGTTACGTTTTTAGCGTAGCGGGTTCGGATTGAATGGACTTTATATGAGGACAGCACAAACAAATTTATTTACAGCTATTTACAGGTATATACAGGATGACTTGGGAAAAGTAAAACTTCAGAAAACACAGTCCAGCAATAATCAGTCACTTACAGCGTAAATACAAGTCTTACGCACAATAAACACGGTTTGCAAAACAGCTATAGTATAGCACAGCAACAGTCAATCACAGCGAGCTCAATAACACAGCGTTAACAGCAAACGCAAACACAGCTCAAGCGAAAAGCTACAAGTAAGCGAAACGCTTCTCTTCTCAAAGAGCGAGATCCACTTTGAGCGATCGACTGCCA
Source organism: Argiope argentata (assembly GCA_026289955.1). Classification (NCBI taxonomy): domain Eukaryota; kingdom Metazoa; phylum Arthropoda; class Arachnida; order Araneae; family Araneidae; genus Argiope; species Argiope argentata. The sequence goes on from JAOUZG010035803.1 coordinate 563,611, forward strand.
GGAAGAGGCAACCCACCTCTTATATAGTCGGGCGAAAGCGTGGCCGTGCTACGGCGGAAGTTCCGAGAGGCTTCCGCGGTAGGGGAGAAAAACCTCGGCGCAGCCAGACTTCTCTCGGGGTTACCAGAACATTCTTCTCGCCAAGTCAACCCGGCTGGCGCGGAGTATACCGTGACGCGCGGCTAGCGTTTTCACCTTTGGCGTGCGTTTTGCTCGCTCGTAACAATATATATACATAAATAAATATATATATATATATATATATATATATATATATATATAAGGCCTTTACCTTCAGAAGCTACTGCACAAACTCAGTTTATATTGCTTACTTCGTCGGTGGGATGTGAATAGAGTCATAAGTAACACAACATCAACATGAATAAATATATTTCAGCATAAATGATGAGATGCAAGTGTTTTTACATTCTTCAGGTCCTGTCATCTCAATTTAGCTAAATAATCTTAAGATGGGAGAAAAGAAATCCATTATTATTTTACAGCCATCTACAGAGAAAATAATGGATTGATTTCAATTATTTTCTTTCCCTATGGAATTTTCGAAAATAATGGAAAAAGAAATCCTTTATTTTCTGGGTAGATGGCTGTAAAATAATAATGGATTTCTTTTCCCCCAACCTAATATTTAGACACTGACATTTCAAACTAAAAAAGTACCCATCATCTTGATTTAAAATTGATCAAGTTATGATGGTTTGATTTTTATTACTTTATTCTGCCGCGTGGAATTGGCGTTTTTTGATAGGCAGATATTTTTTGAGGAGCCATTTGAAATTCTGAAATATTGTCTGAACTAAATTCAAAGTGAATGAAAATAAGTTTAATTTATAAATTCTGAAATTAAGAAAAATAGGTTAAGACAAAAAGTTGTATTAAAATCCTCTAATGTAGAGTAACTATAGAAAAAAATTTAGATGATGAGCAGAGATACAAAGAAATCGTTATCAGGTATATAACTGCTTAAATAACTGGATTTAAAAATTGGAAATGTGACAAACGGTAGAAGTGGAAAATTACATAAACAAAAGAAAAAAAACACAACCGTATAGAAAATCAGTTATTGTAAATAATGGACCAAATTTTAAAGTCACGAATAAAAGTTTGTGGATCACTGGGAAAGGGATTATTATGTTGGTCTAAAGGGTCTCTCTTTTGATTTTGTCAGATAAATTGTATTTAGCTTTGTTGAGCGAAATAGAAGAAATGAGTGTATTTACATAATCGAAAAGCCTATAAACGAGTTTCATGCAAGTTACATGTCTTTTACTTTTTCTATTCTCAAGCCAGCGTGGATAATCAAGTTATTGATATACCTGGGTAAATTTGTTATAATATCATATAAGAATTCCATATAACATTACAATCATTTTGAGGGGTGTGAATTTTGCCAAGATTTTAATAGCATTGTAAGAATATCCCTCTAGCTTTGAAAATGGGATTTATTTTGGCAGATTGAAAGGAAGGACATTTTTGTGATTTTATAGGAAAAACTCATTCTATTTATCATTGTTGTGAGCAAAATAAACTAAAAATGAGTGAGAGTATTTGGATGATTGGAAAATATAGTTTCTTAATATTGCTTATTACCTTCTCTATTCTCAAATTAGAATGGACAGTGAATTTGTGATTCATTTGTGAACATTTGTTACCATACAAAGAAATTTGTTTTGAACAATTCGCAACTTTAATTAATCTTTGTTGTTAACTAACAAAAGGGAGATTGTGTGAGAAAGGTTCGATTGCTTGTTTATTTAAAAGTATATTGTTTTTGAGTGACAATGAATATCTACTCAAAAATTTCTATATACAAAGTAATTGAATATCTACATGCAAAAGACAAACACAAATAAATTGCCTGAAATTTTCCTTTGATAAAATATATATGTATTCGAAATCTGTGCTTGTTGTCAACTTTTCTACCAAGGTATTTAAACCCAGTTTACAACGGTTAAAAAACTCTACTATCTTCTTTTTTGATACAACAGATGGCGTTACTTTATTAACATCAAGTTATATTTCCCGTGATCTTTCTTGAGGGTCATTATTAGATTGTAGTCTAGTGAGTGCCCCTTATTTCCGTGTTCTTGATTGTTTTGTCTGATGAAATTGGAACTTAGAAAATAATGAGATAACTAGTTAAGAAACTCGTCCATTATTTTCATCTATTTCATAACGAAACTATAAAGAGTGTCGTTCCTCTACAAATTTAAAATTAAACACGGTTTCTTAATAAAATAAAAGATGTTGATATTAAATTACTGGGATTCTTTTCTGACTAAAATAGCCTTAGTTTAATCTGTGCTCCAAGACAATTCTTCAAAAGTAGTTAAAAGATTTCTTCTAAGTTAAAAGAATACATTTTTCTGTGATATCCTATACCAGAGACGCTTGTTGTTTTATTTATATCTGGATAGAAATAATTAAAATAGCACATGATTAACTATTTTAGTAGAGCACCAAAATATTTAAGAATCTCTCTTGATTTGTGAAACAGAATATGTATAAAATAACAAGAATTGTAAAGAAAATATTATTGCTTCCTTTCATTTCTTATCAGACTTTTAATTTAGAAAATATCTCACTCAAAAGAAACAATGCGAAGCAACAGTTTTACTTTTTTCTAAGGACGCATTTTACGTCCGGATGTTATGTCATAAAGAGATATGATTTTCACACAGCAAACAATCGTAGAGTTCCTGCTCTGTCAAGGTCATTTCTGGGTTGTTGGCCGCTAAAGTGCAGAGAGATATAACGACCAAATGTCCCTGGCTCATTTTTGGCACTGGTTTGGAAAAAAAATCCTCTTTCCAATTTTAAATATATGTGCGGTTGATTTTATATTTTATTTATACGCAAATAGTTTTTGTTAAAATATGTAAAGTGATTCCAAAATTAATGCAAGATATGAATTTGCCCCAATTCGTGCAGTAAAGTATTGGCAATCTTATTAAAAAACCATTCGATAACTAATAGTTTAGGGTTAGTAAAAATGGAGCGCCACACGATAGAACAGAACGTAAAATTTAAATGAAAATTAAAGCTTGTAAGCAAAATTTAAATTACACACACACACACACGCACACGCACGCACACACACACACACACACACACACACACACACACACACACACACACAC
>JAOUZG010035803.1:566778-587934 GCA_026289955.1 Argiope argentata
CACACACACACACACACACACACACACACACACACACACACACACACCAATTTTTCTCTTTAAATTTTTACATTTTTATTTAAACGTAAAGAACGCAGGATAAAGTTATGTATGGAATAACAAATAGTGTAAATGACCTCCTCGGCTTTGTTGGCACATATGAATTCTAGTGTCGAAATTTTTTCAGACCATTTTGCATAAATGTGCATGAATTTCGTTGATGCAACCTTCAATTTCCTCCTTCAATGCACGCATGCTTATGGGCTTGTTCGTATAGATCTATGACTTTAAATAATCCCATGCAAAAAATATCCAATGGTGTTAAATCAGACAATTTAGGTGACCAATTCTCAAATTTTTTAATGGGGTTACCAGACTTTCATTATTGCCGGCGTCCTGCTGCAGAGGTAGCTCATCTCCCTCGTGATATAGGTGTCCCGGGTTCGAGCCCGGGTCAGGAGATGGTTGCTCTACTGTGTTCTATCTGTGAAGTGTGTGAATGTGCCCCCCCCCCGTTAAAAGGTTCTCTGCAAGCGAATGAGATAAGTGTGTTTCTTCTTCATATGAGCTAGAAGTCAGACTTCTGCCTTTGGGTGCTCAGGGGTCCATTCCTTTAGAAGTTACTGCACCCCTCCTTCCATTGTTAAACGAACACATCATCATCATCAAACTTTCATTATTTTTGAAATTTTATTCAACAATTAAGACACGTTGTTCTATCGTGTAACGTTCCATTTTTATTAGCCCTAAACTTTCAATTGGTTTTATTGGTTTTTTTTAAAATTTTTATTTTGGTGCTAACACTTTACCGCACGAATGACGGCAAATTGAAATCTTGCGTTAATTTTGGGACATCCTTTATCAAAGATTTTTTTAAAGAAAGATATTTTAAGCTCTAGATTAGAATATTAAGGCACCACATTGTTTTAAGCTTGATAAGACTTTATTTTCTTCATTAGGTTCATTCGCATTTGTTGAGAGAAAATTTCTATTAATTTTTAACTAAAATTAATTAAAAACTGTTTAAAAATATCTATTACCCAAGGTATATATTTATACCCAGTATTAAAGACACCTATTACCAAGGAAGTAATTATGTATCAGATTGGAAGATATTGATAGTTCCCTCTGCAGAAATTAAAAAAAAAAATTGTCAAAAAAAAAAGACAAGACGGGGAAAGTTGGAAATTTACTCTGAAACTAAAATCCTAAATTTTTTTATTCATCTAAAAAATCTCATTCTTATTTTTTTTTCCCTAAATAATTCTTAGCTGAAAAGGGTGAAACCTGATTTGTCAAATTAAACATACATATTCTCTTGCTTTAGAAACATTTTGAAACATTTAGTGATAATAAATAAAAAATAAGTAAAGAGATTATTTTTATTTATAATAAAGCAATAATTTCTCCAAACTCTTTTTACGAACTTGTGATTTTGAAATTTGGATAACTTAAATTACATTTTTCAAATAAATTTAAAAATTTAAAATTTAACTATCCTCAAACAAAGATTTTTTTGTTATTTTCATTTCGATTTTTTTACGTAGAAAGAACAAGATATATTAAATCATTACACCACGCAATAATATCATAAATATAAGAGTATATATAAAATTTGCATTTTTTATAATATTCATAATTCATTTACAGCGCAGTACATTTTAAAAAAGATTTGCTTACCATATATCTGACGTACAGCTTCACCAACCGTATCTAAACAAATTCAAAATTCCATTTATACTTAATGAGAACAAATAAATATAATTGACGTAATAATACAAAAGGATTAAAAATGAAAACAGTCATTGATAATTACTGTAATATCACCTTTATCAGGAAATATTGATATGAATACCAGAACGAATCAGTTATGTCATGAGACTGCATTTTTTTTTTCAAATCAACGAACATTTCTAACATTTTTCGTATGGATTTTATTCAGATCTATATTTTTGATGACAAGGCTACTTAAAAAAATTCATTTGATAGATTCAATGAATTAGTTTGTAAGTTTTTTTGCTTCTATTGGTAAAAATAATTTCTTTTATCTTATTCTTTAATCAAAATTGCTTTATTTTTATGTTTTAATAATTGATATTAGAGTAAAAGATTAGTTATCTACATTTGATTTTCATAATAATATTTCGATATTACTTTTAATGTCTTATCTATATTTTTTTGTATTCTTTTGTTTTTGTATGTACAAAACGATATTGAGTCTTCTACTGTGTTGTATTTTCCATCATATTGTTTTGTTTGTGCATTCTTTGTAACATTACGGATTGTATTTTGTATTATTTTTTTTACTATGTCTAAGATTATTTTGTATTTCGCATTGCACTTTCTATTGTTTTAAATTGCGTCGTTTATTGTTTTGTATTGTGGTTTTCATTGATTTGGCTGTGTATGTGTGACAAAGTTTTGTCTGAATATTTTGTTTAATACTGTTTTATCTGGGTTTTTTTTCTGGCGTTGCTTTGTCTGAATATTGTTTTGCCCATTTTATTTTTGCTCTTGTCTTCATTGATGTAGCATGAACAACTTCAGAAACTGAGTGATCTTTTGTTCGATTATAACATTAAGTAAATTTGGTTTTATATAAATATAGGGACAGGAAATATTTTTTCATATCTAATTAGTGCTATAAAATTTGAGTTACGTCATTCTATTCAATAATGGAATGAAATAAAAACGTTACACTTTCAAGGATGCACGCAATGTACAGACGGACAGACAATCAATATTATCCTAAAAATCAACGAAAGTATACGATTTTTATAATAAAACTATACTTTCAATTTCATGCATCTGACTACATGAGTTTTCGACTAATTGTATTTACTTAGACATTTGAAATTTTGATGTAAAGTTCATGAACTAAATGTCATGTCTATAGCTTGTATTTTCGAGGTATCGAGCTTCTAGCCCAACATAGAGACATAATTCCAAAACGAGTTTTCGAACTCGGAAAGGTTTGAAATATGGGAATTTGTTTTTGATAATTTAAATAACTCCATTTTGTATACTTTTTGTACGAAAAGTAAAATGAATCTTAATGTCACGTAACGACTCATTTATATTTTACTTTTAATATATCTGTTTGTAATAATTACGTTTAATATATTAAGATATAATAATTGCATTTTATATATATATCTTGAACATTTTCTTCATTTTTGATAAATAACCATGCACCAGTCAACCAGATAAATATTTGTAAACTATTATATTCAACTAAGTTTAACAAATTGTTTGCTTCAGAAAGAAAGAATACCAATTCTTAATGATTAATATTCTGAGTTTAAAAATGACAATGGAAACCCCGGATTAGCCCGCTTCAAATATATTTAGTATTATTAAAATAAAACTTCGAACATACATTCTCATAATTAAAAATGACTTATTTCATGTATATTTTCAAATTACTTATTCCATGTATATTTTCAAAATACTTGTTTCATCTATATTTTCAAATTACTTATTTCACATATTTTTTTCCTAACTAAGAAAACATGTAATTTGTACACATGTGCAAATTAAACACACAATAACAAAATATCTGAATATTTTATGTATACATTAGGTTCAATTACCAAAATTTTAATTGAATCTGCTGTATTTTTAGGATGATATTTTAGAAAATTACTCAGCTACTATCGGCTTTGTTTTCTATGGTAACATCTCTCCGAACCAAAAATGTACAAATGAAATGTTTGCAAACTTATCGCTTACACGGCTTATATCGAACCACAGTTTACAATAAAAAATGCAATATAAGTATGACAAAATTGTATTTTTGATAATGAATCATAATGGAAGCATTCGTCTTACTTAATGTAGTATCGCTTGAAGTACTACAATTTCCGTGGAAAAACTCAATCAGAGAATGTTAAAAAAAAGTATTTTTAAAAATCAGTTTTCATGGAGAGCTTTTTTCTTTTTGCTACTGGCGAAGAATGTATTGCAAATGCTTTAGCACACAACACAACACCGCTTCATGCCCCTGCAACTATAACCACCTGGTTATTTAAACAGTGTAATGGGCATGAAGTGGAAGATATAGTGAAAGTGACTGCTGGTAAGCGTCACACAATTATCGGTTAAAATTTCATAAAAATAGGGGATTTTAGTTTTGAAGTAAAGAAAGCTGGAGGCAATGAGCTGTTTGGAATTTAAATAGAAGTGGCTAATTAAGCTAGTTATTGGATTTGTTTGAAATTACAAATTTCTGAGAAATATTCCAAAAATACAAAAGAAAAATTTAGGGAAGAGGACAGAAACAATAATAAAAAAGAAAAACACAGAAATAAAAAAATGGTATGTACAAACACAAAAATAACAGAAAAAGGTTTGGATTTGTTAAAAAAAAATAGAGACCATGCTATATATATCCTGAACAGCATAAACTTATATTTAAAGTATAGTTCATAGGTGGTTCCTAATAGTGAAGTGGTTCCACCAGAGGGCACTTCAAAAATAGAGTGAGAGGATTGTGTTTGAGTCTTGTTATCCTGATGGGTATAATAACACTGTGAGGCCAAGTCGCACCTTTCCGATGCCCTTACTGCTTCCTATGGGAGAGGTTATACCGTTGATGGTGATAGTCAGTAAGAAACAATGTTAGTTCCCATATACGTCATCATTCAGTTTCGACCATTCAACTTAACACTACGTCTTTGAATGTGTAAAAGTAGTTCAAATATATTTGCAAGTGGAATGATTTTTTCTATTTTTGAAACAAACGAGAATTCTTGGAAGAAATCCTTGAAGCAAACGAGAATACTTTTTCAACGAAAATTGGAGATTAAAAAAATTATTCATGCATTTATGAGGCAATATGCTCTGAATACATTTGCTTGCTAAAAAACAGGTGAAAATCATTCTAATAAATATTTCATTTTTCTGTAACTTCAAATTTCGCAAAGACTGACGCGTCAGTACTGAAGGATTTGATAATGCAATATTTGATTGAAATTGAAATCTGATAGTTGCTGTCTGAACAGTTAGAGGTCAGTTGAAAAAAATAACTTATCGCAGAAGATATAATTAAAGAACAAAAATATGGTAATATTGTCATTTTAGAGGTTTTTGGATCTAAAAGTAACACAGCGGTAAAATTGAGATAAATTTTGTACTGAATAACTCTTTGATATGTTTTTTTGAAAAACATATCAAAATGGCTTGTAATGTAAAATGTAATGGCTTGTAAAAATGACTATAAACCATCCATATATAAGATTCATCAATCTGTAAATGAGAGCTAAAAGTTCCCGTTTTCAACAATTTATATTCATAGATTTCTTGATTAAAGAAATAATTCGTGTAATTATATCGAGATACTTAAATTAAGCCTAAATTATTTTTTTATTTTGAAGTAGTTTTGTGAAATAATGCCCATAATAAAATGTCATACATTTGCTGAAACTGATAAATAGTTATTTTATACTTACACTGAATATATCTGAGAATTTTATCATTCACGCCTGAAAAAAATATAAATGAATATAAACTAAACTTCTCATCAAGTTTCTTTGTAAATACACAACATAAAAGACGTTTGTACAACATTTTTTATTTAAACATTTAATCTCGAATTTGATTGGTTCATAATTTCAAACGATATTTCTAATAACTGTTTTAACAATATTTCTAAATTTAAAGAAGATATGAATCTGTGATTCGAATCATCATACGTATTATGATAATGTCTTATAGTGTTGATTAATATTCTTTATATTATCTTAAATTTTTTTCTTAATTTTACCACCAATGTGTGGCAATATGCTTGAGGGCAAATTTAGTAACTAAGACAATAAAAAGTATTGTTTTAAAATATATTTAAAAGAATTTTTAAAAATGAATTGAAAGGAAAGAAAGTTTTGAAAGAAATAAGATTATTATCCTTAATGAAGCAATTAAGTAATTAACTTATCATGGGTCTAGTATTATTAATCTTGATAATAAACAAAGTTGTTACTTTTAATGGTAGAAATAAGTTAATTTATTAATAACTTATTGCTTTTATTGTTAAAATTAAAAATTCATGACATGCTAATTTTTAGAGCAATGAATAAATTTTAACCAATTATTTATTAATCAAAACTAGAAATTAATTATTAATCAAGTAAATAATCATTTTAATTAATTAGTATGGGGTATTAATAATAAGTGATATTTTTTTGAAGTAAGAATAAAAATAGTTATTAATAATTAAATTGTAATTAATTGCCAATTTTAAAAATTTTAAAATAATGTACTAAAGGCTTTGCTCAAAAATATGTTCCCGTCTTCATTAGCATATCATGATAATTAAAATATTAATATATCAATTAATTATTAATTAACTTTACGATTTCCAAGTACATATCAAGATCGCGTTAATGAATTTGACTATTTAAATCTGAAATTAACTGAGAATATCAAGTAATTTTAAAGGCAAAAATAACTTGAAAAGGCTTCAAGGGCCTTTTATGCTTTTATATGGATTTAAATAATAATAAATGCCTCTAATAAAATTTGTAATCTAATTAGAAGATAAAATAAATTCGCTATTAAAAAGATTAAAAATGTATTTAAAATTTTGTTATATGGGAAAAGCTTACCTCCATCAACTAGTATAAATAATAGTGGCAAGTGAAATATAACAAGAAAGTAACTGATCGCACCTTTCATTTTGGAACGTTTTTTCCACAGTGAAAAAGAACCTTTCTTTTCCTGTGTGCCGGTTAATCTCTGTTAAAGCACCTGCCATGAATAATAATCACGGGAGAAGTTCTAAATAATCTGATTTCAGCCATCTTGCTAGAATTAAAGCAACCAATAGCTGATTACATCTTTTTTTTTTCTTTCTTTTTTTCTGCTGAGGAAAGATAAATAGAGAAAGAATCATAATCGTCTGAAATTTCGACCAACGTGATTCAATGATTCTTTCATGGAGCGAGAAAATATTTATTGGGAAGACGTTAATATCGATCGAGGGTTAAAATCATTTCATCTATAATATTTTTAACGTAAAAGCTTTTTTTTATAAAATATTTTATGTTATAATATTTTTTTATCTAAAACTTTTTCATTTTTTCATTTATTTTTAATTAAAATTTGCATATCAACTGGAGCATGATACGGTTTGTAATCGATATCAGCTATTAAAAATCGTTTGCTAATTTTCTAATAAGTTTTTTTAAAATCAAATTTTGAATGAATTACAGTCACAGAAAAGCGAAATTGAAGATGAAAACTAAACGTCACATGCTAGATGAAAATATAGTTGGTATATTCTTTTAGACATATGCATAGATTTTAATTAAAGTTAAATTGAATTCATTAACAAGTTGACATTTGTCGATATTTACTTGAATTTAAATGCGATGCCACAGAAACGCACAGCATATATTTTTGGAACTATGTATTTACATAATCCGAATTCACATTTCCTGTACCACAAAACGCTTTAAGATGAACAGGTGAAATTTGTTAAATGGTTTTAATACCAAATTTGTAGATTTCTATTTAAGCGAAATTCAACAAAGGAAATTTGTATGTTCGGCGAAAAGATAACCTGTGGGAATATAAGTTAACAAAAGGATTATAAAACATAAAAAGACGTCCGAATAAAATTCATGTTCAAATTCAAATCCAAATTAAACGCGATAACTTAAAAACGTATTTAATTAATTAAAATGAATTCTAAGTCTCATAATTTACAGGAAGTATATTAACTTGTAAATAATACCGTGTTAAAATGTCAAATTGGTACTTCAAATCCTTGGTAGTAAGTAATTTTTTAAAAACAATCTATGGAATATGTGTAAAAATAAAAAAAAATCGAATAATAAATCATATTAGAGTCTCTTGAACAACATAATATTTTTAAAATTAGGAAATTTCTTTACCTTTTAACTCTATTTGTTATAGGAAGTAAAGGGAAAGTGTTATAATCGGCAAAATATTCGAATTCCTATTTATGACGAATCCACTTTCCTTGAATTAAAAAACACACACATAATATCATGTGTGTCTGTTTCTCTGTAAACATGATGACTCAAAAACGTTTTGAGCTAGATAGATATAATTTGCTATATGATTTTCAAACAATTGTAGATATCTATTAAATTTTGAATGAAATAGATTTATAGGAATTCTGTCAGTTGATCCAAATATAAGTGAACATGTTTACTTAAAAATTTAAGGTTTATGATAAATATAATTTGGATAAAAAGTCAAAATAAATGAAATTTAAAGTGTATATATCTAACAAGTGTGAAATAAAATTCGTTAAGGTATTGTCTGTCTCCGATCTGAACGATCTGAAAAACTTAAATATATAAAATTTGTGTACCATTTTGTTTCTGCAACGATAATTTTGAATCAATTTTTGATTTCAGTCGGTCGAGAAGAAAACGCGTATAAACACAAATTTGATTTTCAAGTATTTTTAATCATATACCAGAGATTAATGATCAAACCCAACCTCTCAAAATCATTGATTAAAAAAACACAATACATTTATATTAACCCTCTGAGCGTTTCCATTCTACGAGTGAAACTTCTGTAAAGTGAAGGAAGCGGGACTAGTTTTCTGTCTCGAAAGCGTGTCGGTTTTGAAAAAGGGATGTACAGCAAGCGTTCAAGGGTTTCTTTCTTCCCCCTCCTGCTCTTCATGGGAGGTCAACAAGCCTCGGGTATCAGCAAATTACAGCCCATTCATGCCACATTTTATTGCTTTCGTTTATTTTGTACGGCTACAAACGTCGGAGGGTGTCTAGGAATAGAGCATAGGTTGCTTTTTAACCCCGATTTCTGATAGCACTTTCTAAACTGTTACACAGTGTAAATATAAACAGATAGGTTTTCACTTAATTTTTGGTGGATATATTAAGTACAGAAACTTTCATCATACATTCGGTCTTATTATACATATATTTTCAAAATTAGCAATTAATGAAGAATTATAATTGTATTCTTATTCTTTTATTATTTTTCCAAATAAATTATTTTGTACCGAGCAATCAATAGTTGCAATATAGTAGCATTTGTCTAGAATTAGAACTAAACATGGATAGGTCAGTTAATCAGATACATGTAAATAACAATATATAACATAAATTATTTTTTAGAAGAACGGGCATCATATTCTATTATAATAAGAGATACAAATCAACAAATTGATTAGATATCTGAAAAAACGCATAATTCTAGAAATCTAATTAGCTACTAATGTTTTTATGATCCGGGTTATTAAATACCCCGTAGCAATTTTATGAAAACTCACTATTGTTTGTAAGCAATGCTTTTTATTAAAAAAAATTATGGCATCTCCGCTCTTGAAATGTTTTAAAATAAGTAAATTTTAAAGTTCAAACATCGTGAAATATACCAAAGTAAATAAAGATTAAATGCCCTTATTAAAAATTTATTTTTCACATTATAGAATATTCTAGTGATTTTAAAGTATTTGTGAAATTTATAAAAATTATCGATATTTTTTGCGATTTTTCGCTAATTTTTTCCCATTATTTTGTGTACACATTCAATGATATTGCTATCTTCAAAAATAATAAAAAGCAGCTTGAACAAACAAACGATTCCTTTTAAATATTATACTGCAATATATTTTATTACTCATTAATTTCGGTGCGTTTATAATGTTTAGTATTCTTAAAAAAAAATACAATGGACATAAAATAATTTTCTAATTTTCGTCCATTCTGTAAAAGAAAACACTAATGATTTATTGCTGTATTTGCTAGTTTTATCAAGCAAGGTAATTCACAAAAGTTTCAGTTGTACTTTACATTACATCTTTTTATAAAATCAACCGTTGAAAAGTAATTGATGTCATAAATATGTGAAATTTAACTTGTAAAACATATTTTCACTTATGTAACTTTGCAAAAGACCCTTTTCTTTCTCTTATTAATGACAGCTAGTAGTGGAGATAACAATCATTGAATTTTTTTTTAATAATTATTCATGCCGATGGATTCAATAAAGGAATAAGCATCTTATTTTGGTAGGAATCCCCAACGGTCCCACAAATTAATTAAGAAAATTTAATGTTTTAGAACCCGTCTTTGAAATTTGCTTACAAGAAAAGGTAACTTTTGTGGATTATCTCCATAGGCATGATAAAATTACCAATCTATAAAAGTAAATGAATTTAATGAAGATATAGAGGTAATGCTATTTCAGTGACGTTGTGATGTATAAATTTTACAAATATTCGCCAGCATAGTTTGAAAACTCTCGAAAACTGGCATAAGAGGTAAGCGATTCCTTATTTAGAAGCAATAAGCGGTATAAGCAATTACTTTCGGTCATGAAAGAAATATGCTCTGTTATAACAATGAGTTGAAATCTTTTGCACAATTGTGTAGGATGTCAGATTTAATATAGGAAAACGCATTACACTTCATCAATATTATGTAATTATATAACAACCGTATTGATAAAAGAAGTGGTAATACTTTTTAAAATATTTTCGGAGCGGAGCCTATTGTTGCCTTATTTTTATCTATTCACAATAAGGATAAATGTATATAAAATTCAACAGAAAAATCCAAAATAAGTAATAGAGCGAAAACATTTTAAAAGGAAATACGTCGCCAGTCAACAATAACAACAAATGCAATTACTAAAATGCACAAATTCAATAATCTTAATAACGTTGTGGAAGTATATATATAGAAACCAGAAGTCAAAAAAATGCCGAACAAAAGATTTATAGGTATAACCTAATGACCGCAGTATAGACTCATAGAGAAATCATTAAACGAAATCCACCTCAAGTATAAATTCCCGACTCTTTCTATCGTCAATTTATTATATATATAACAGAAAGAACTGGATTTTTTTTTACAAATTACTTACCAGAATAATTTAAAAACATAAATCAGATTAATTAAAATTTTATGAACTATAATTATGCCTTATTATAATATTCATTTAACTATGTTAAGCCTCATAATTCATATTCCTTTCAGTAAATTATTAACTTCACGTATTATAGAACTAGTTTTCATAAAGTTTTGTCTCCAAATTTTTTATGCAGTCATTCGCATGTTGCAGATATTCCGTATTCATGTTTCTCAGACTCAGAGAAAGAAGATTATAAACAAGTAATATAAAAAACATTTTTTTAATTAATTCGTTCTTAGGTCAGCAAAGGAATTTTTTTTTTATTTTAGTTACTTTTTATTAAATGATTATAATAATGACAATTTTCCTGTCTACATATAGTGTTGGACTATTATATTTTGTTTGTTGCTGTTTATTCGTTTCCTTTTTTCCCCTTTCTAATTTATGAAGTTGATGGCGGTCTCACAACCACAAATGACAATCTTCAACTGGCGGGTTCGAACTCGCAGCCGAAAAGATACGAATCCAGCGTCCAACAACCAGGTTATCCGGGCCTGGTGTAACCTTGCGATTAAAATTCTATTTTAGTTACTTTTTATTAAATTATTACAATTGTTGTTGTTATTTTCGTGTTCCGCTTTACAACGGAAGGAGGGGTGCGATAATTTTTGAGAGTATGGACCGTTGAGCACCCGAGTCCAGAAGTCTGACTTCTAGCTCACACACGTCAAAAAAAACTTTTTATGGGACGGACTGCATTTATTCATCTATAGATCGTAATTTAGATCTAGAACAGAGAACGATCACCTCTGCTCCAGTACGCACTATAACATCACTCTCGACATGGAGGACTTGTGACCACGACAAATGGAACGTTCACCACACATACACACACATACGGAAAGTCTTCGTTTGGCGGGTTCGAACTTGCAGCTCAAGGGATGCGAAACTAACGCCTACCAACCAGGTTATCCCGACCTGATAATTACAATTATTATAAATAATCGATCAAAAATTTCTACTAGCATTGAATTTTCAACTGCAATTGATTATTCAAAATCTATTGTGACTTCTCAAAATGCGTGATTTTACTACACCAGTTGGACAGTGCAATACAAATTAGAAATTTCTAATGTATTTCTTCTCAATTATTTTAATTCGAAAGTACTTCAAAATGAGTAAAAAAAAACCCGATGAATTTACAATGTTTATTTTAACTGCGTCAAACATTACGAAAATAAACACAATCGTTTAAAATAATCTGCTGAAAACATGTTAAACCTAATCTCATTGGCGTGAGGGAAAAACAAACTGAATTCATTTCTTATTTAGCGATGGAGAAATGTAGTCGAATTTTTGACGAGAAAGTTAGTTTTTAATTATTTAATATTTGAAAAACACTGTATTAACATCAAATGTCATCCACTACAAGTTTTTAAAAAGTTACTTGTACTTGATAGGATGAATAAAAAGTATTTTAATAACGATGGAAAATTTGAACAAGATATATATAGGGGGAGTGTGAGCTAACAGCAGGAATTGAAATAAATAAAATGCTGAAAGAAAGCAAATTGTACCCATCCACAACGCTTGATACTTAATTTTCATAGTTTATCAAATAGATCTCCAAGAGACAAAGGAAGAAAAAAATTTACTTGATTGAGTAATTGATTCATCTTAGTACCGAATTAAACACTGGACTTAAGAAACATACATGAAGACTAAATGACTAACTTTTAAAATAACATTACCTTTAATTAAATAACTAAGTTTTAAAATAACAGAAAGCAGGATAAGAAATGAAAATGTATAACTATTTTATATTAAACATGATAACGTACGTTAACAAATTCCGTTTCTTAGAAACGTTAAAATATTTGGAAAATTTGCTAAACAAGTAATTATTTATATAATTGACTTTAAAATAAACATTTGTTTCTCAAATTTCAGTTCAATGTAGCATATTGGATATGGCTTAATCTCTTTTTTTAAAAACACTTTAAGTCCCTGAATCTTTTTTAATCCTGTTTTTATGTTTTTCTGAATTCAATAGCCGGAATTAAAAAGGCAGAGCATTCACTAGAAATCATTTCAGTCAAAGAATTTGTGAAACTTTTAATTTCTTTCTTTCTCGTAAGTAAAAATATTACAATTTTCTTAAATTAATTGTAAATAAGTTAGATGTAATCTTGTGTCAAATATTAGATGAAACTAGTTGATAGGAAATCTGTATGCCTGAATCTGTATGCAAAAATCGTGTATGCGTATACATGATATTCGAAAACGGAAACACCTTGATATATTATACGTGTGGCACAAAATTATCAAAATGTAGATTTGTATTAAATTTTTCTAATATAATGTGTCAAAATCTTGATTATCCACGAGTCAGTCTTTCCGTGAGTGTTTGAGCAATTATTTCAAAATGCAAAAAATAGATAAATGAAGTTTGGTACATTGCTTTGACATCTTTGCTGCAAAAATATCGAATTTTCACTCCAATATAAAAGATTCAAAATTCATAATTGTTTCTATTCAAATATACTAAAAAATACGGATAGCGCTACACTGCATAAGCATATGAAAAAATATGAAGATTAATACTACCATTGATCTTTATCATGATTGTAAATCCTTAGATTACTTTTAATAATAATAATAATAATAATAAAATCTTGATAAAAATTGCTTTCAAGTTTGGGCCCGACAACTTTTAATATCGTTCCACACCAAAGTGTGCAGTTTATGAAGTTTTCTTCCATAAGTAACACCTGCCAAAATTTGAGTAAAGTAATGTAAATTCATTTATTTGATCTTAGTAAATAACAATTTATGATTTCAAGCCATAGCTATGAACTCTAAAACTTTTCCATATTCATAAATAGTTTATAGTTCACGCAACATTGAAGCCTTTATTTGCATTATTTTCCATTAGTAGGTTCTTAAAATCATGTCATAAAAAGTCGTGCTGCATTTTGCACAAGATTTTTCAAAAGCTATTTTATTTATCCATTCAGATTTTAGCCTCTAATGAAGAAGTCTCCTTAGCATAGCAAAGAAAAAATTGCTTAAAAACTGTAAAATAAATGCAGAATTTTTGAGTTTTTAAATTTTTTTTATATATCTACCGTTTTATCTAAGAAAAGTATCTTCTTAGATAAACTATTAAAAAAATTTGTTAAGATAGTTTACAGAGTCAAAACTTTTAAAATGTTATCAGTTAAAATTTTTCAAACATTTAATTTAATTTATTTTGCTATTTCTTTTATCTACATCAAGGTATAAATACTAATAACCAAGTATTAAAAGTTAAATATCAATTGTTACTAATATTAATAAATATCTAATCATTAATAACTAAACTTCCCAGATATAAATAATTTTTAAAAAATGTTTTTATTGTTTCTTTTATGAACTTGAAAGAGATTATTTCATTCCGTTCATTATACAACTTTAAAAAGTAGTTGCATTATAAAAAATCGAACACATAATTTCATGATATTACACAATATAAATCTGAAAAGAGAAACAATATAACAGTATACTTTATTATATTCTTCAAAATTTAGGCTACTTTAAAACACAAAATTCAATCGCATCTGTTTATTTTGAAGGAAGAAAAATAATTGGAGGTAGAGATTAGAGTAAAAAACATAAATTTGCATTTTAAAAATAGTTTAATTGTAAATGCGAAATATATTTAATTTATTAATTATATATTGATAGCAATTTTTCAAATATATTCCTTCTGATTTTCTAATGCTTCAGTGCGATGTTTAATCACAAGAGAGCATAAAACCGCATTCTGAATAAAAATTCAATGGAAATTTAAAACAAAATTTCGTTCAAATAAGCTTTATCCAAGAAATACTATTGAAACTAAATGCAAATTAAATCTAAGTACACACAGACGCTTATGGGACACACAATTTGAGAAACTTTTTTGTTCCTGTTTTATTCAACGAGATTTTTTTCCTCTCTTACTCCGTGACCATTCAAAACGTCCTTTTGCCCTTAAGGGCTCTTCGAGCCCTCAGTTCCTTTGGCATCCTTGAATGGTCGTAGAACATACATTGTGCTGACTCCCTTCCGATCCATAAAGATGTCTAAACTTGTTGGGGGGAAAGAAAAACGTTAAAATGCGTCGGCAACACTTGGAGAACCGACATCCTACGTTATTTTCTGTGCACAGCGAAAGAGCATTGTTTCTTAGCCTACGTTAAAATACGTGCAGCGCCCTTGCCGAGACGTCTTGCAGCTACGTAGAAATACGTGTATAACCCTTAGAGGGTTAAAGAACAATACTTTGGAAATGTTACAGTTGTATGTCAAATCTTGGCTTCAATTAGTCGAAAAAAGGGGCTAAATACAAATTTCACTTAAAACTGAAATTTTCGTGAATGTTTTACATGGCATCAGTAAATAGTAGCTTAGATTTTAGAGTATTGTTAATCGAATATTAGGGATTAATCGCCAACACGTCTCCCATTTGAGTAAAAGTGATAAAATTCATGACAGAAACCAATGCTTTTGAGCTACTATTTACTGATGCCATGTAAAACATTCTCGAAAATTACAGTTTTAAGTGAAATAGTAGTGTTGGATAAAATACTTATTATAGAGAATTCAAGAAAGTTTTGGAGAGATATCTTCCGTTGGTACAACAGATAATAGAAATACTAAATAACCACTTATCCCCCCCCCCAAAAAAAAAATTAAAACATTTGAAATTATTACAAAAGGGTAAATAACAGATGAATGTAATGAAGTACAGATTGACTTTCATTTCGCGTTATACCTACAGATTTCGAAAATTTTGAAATTCATTTAATAAAAGGATAAATTAAAAAGGTACAAAAATGTCTGATCTCTTAAATCGGTGTCCTAAACACCGCTCTGCAAATGAATCTTAGTTACAGCTACTTTGTTCATTCCCTTTATCTTTACATATGTATAAAGTGATTTAAAGCATTTAATTTATCTCGTTTTCTACATTTACTCTAAAAGCATCCCTTTGGGAACTTCTTTTTTAAGATAAAAGATAAAAAAATCTCGAAGAGAAATGAATTCCTGTGTAAAATATATCTTTTTGTTAAGAACGTTCATGAACATTTAACAAAAAAATGTTTTCTTTTATTGTCAGCAATCTTTAAAAACAACAATCTTCATCGATGCCAACAAGAATAATCTATTATTAGATGTGAGTAATATCCTTTTATTTAATTGTTTTTAAAATATATGTTTTAGTACAATTTCAAGAGAAAGTACTGGAATAATCAAAACTCGTTTTCAACTACCCTAAGTTCGTTAAACACATTTTTATAATCATATATTTGTTTGTCTGAGAGAAAATACGATAACTGAAACTGATTGGAGATAAACGTATGAAAATTAGTACATTATCTTTATGATTACCGATTTGTATGTTTAAATCAAATCGTGAATTACTTGCAAGACGTTTGTCAATCTGGCTATTATAATACAAGAGAACTCGATAACTACAAAGCATAAAGAGTTTAATAAATAAAATTAGATAAAAGATATAAAATTTAAAATAAAGATTCTTATTAAACTTTGACCTAAATAAGTCAAAGCTTTGACCGTCTGTTTGTTTGCATTTTCTCAAACATGCAAACATGCTAATTGTAAAAATATAACAATTTGGTCATTGAATTTTTTTTTCATATTCTAAAGTGTAGATTGTTATCAAATTTTGAATTCAATCTTTCAAAAGGTTGACCATTTCTCGGTTTGTACTTTTTCATCCATTTAAACGGAGGTGTGGTGTGGTGTTAAGTATTCAGTTAAGTGTACTTTTTCATGAATGTAAACTTGATTATTTAAAAATGCTAAGATTTGAATTAATGAGATTTGATATGCGATATTTTGTGATTATAGATATAGTTTGTTTTCAAACTTTAATTCCGTTCGATCGAAGAAAGATATTAGGACACTTTTTGATAATAGTGTTATAATACACGTGTTAATTGATATTGTGTTAATTAAAAGGGCTTCTTTCGTGATTAAAAGAAGTAGAAACGTTCCAAGACGCTAGAAATTAATAATAAATTTTAAATCCTATTGATGTTAAAAGGGTGACAACAAGATACAATGACTAGCTGATTAAGTGATTTCCATTTTTTTAATATTAGTCTTCTAAACCGGTTCAGTATAATAAAGGATACACAACGCGAAAGAGATTGCAATATACATAATTAAAAATTGTTGAAACTGATGTTTGATTCTTTGGAGATGATACATCTGTTTTGGCCCAAGGCGAAAAAAGAGAAATTTATTCTTAGAAAATTGTGCAAACTTTTAAAAATAGAAGTTTCATTACGACTTTGTTGAATTTCTGTGGACATTAACATCGATTTTGTCTTGTTCGAAGACTCCATAGAATTAGCAACTAAGTTAAATATCATAATATAAAACTGGACAACAAACTTCAATTATGCCGACCTCCTTGCAGAGGGGTAGTGTTCCTTCTGGGCTTCCTGGGTTCGAGCATGGTTGTTCTTTATCAGTTCTCTTTCTGATATGTGTGACAGTGCCCCCTCCCCCGTAAAAAAAGGCTATGTGTGTGAATGTGATGCATGAGTAGCTGTTCTCTATGTGATGCCTTTATGTAATGTGTTGTCTACCACCGTGTGAAACCTAATGCCGCAAAGGGATTTCTAAATAAAAAAAAACAACCTACAATATTGCCTAGTTCAAAGATTTTACAGAAAGGGCAACTAAAGTTTCATACCTTAATTTAAAATTGAACAATTATTTGATATATCACCTGACTAAAAAGATTTTCAATAAAAACTTATTTATGTTTAGCCTTATTTCTTTACTATCTAAACATCTTTCAAGTGGCATATAGCTAGACATTTTCAGTCTGCAACTGCAAGACACGGACTCTTCTAAGTCCGTCATTAGAAGTAATAAATCTATCAAAAGTTTATTTTAAGAATTGGCCTTGTGATTTTTCAACAATAAGTTTGCATTTCTTTTAGAACTCTTTATATTAGCTTCAGCTTTTCTATACCATTCACCATTAAAAGAATACTCCAGTAGAAATAACTTCTATTCGTAAATAATTACAAAATCTACCCATTTTTGCTTTGTGATGAATGCTATATAAACCAGATAACTTCCTTTGAGCTGAAGTAACATACCGAGTAACATACCAATAAGCCCTTTTGCTTTATTGGTATGTTACTCGGCTACTAACCATAAGATTGGGATTTCGGGCCTAGCGAAATCCGCTAACTCACCCACAATGGTAACCCGGCGACCGACCTTGGATAATGCAACTTTCGCATGTAGCTTTGTTCAACTGTCGTGACGCCCTCTATCGGCAACTCAGAGACCTAGAAGCACATTAAATACGTCAGTTGTTAACATCACCGACAAAACCTCACATAGATATTGCTCGTCTAATCCATCGACTCACTGATGGGAGAGTATGTGGTGAAAGCTATATAAGCCAGATAACTTCCTTCCAGCTGAAGTGTCACTTTTGCTTGATCGGTATGTTACTCGGCTACTAACCATAAGCGTGGGAGTTCCGGCCTAGTGCAATCTGCTATTATCACCGACAGCTTCAAAAACACAGGAAAATAGAAACTAAACCTTCTAAAAGCGTTTAAAAAATGCAAACAAGATATTTACTTATCGAATGCTTTTTCGATCTCTACTGTTTTAAAGCGCATAGGAGTGGGCTGGAAAAAGGCTAAAACCGTCACAGATAATATGTAAATACTATGGTAAAGCAGTAATTACTTTTCGTATGGACATCCTTTCGAAAGAAAACACTCGCCTGAAACCGGCCGTTTCGGATGCTAACTCGAAATTTGAATATCCGGAAGTGAAAAAGTTCAGGGTCAATGTCATGGTCAAAAGTCAATGAAACAAAATCCTTTTTATTACTTAAAAATATTCTTACTTATAAATTTTATATCTGGTGGTTATCAATTAACAGTGAATTCAAAAAGTTTTTCAAAATCTTCCCTTTTTGCGTTATAATAACAGTACTCAGGTACGCCATGAACTCATTTTGATTTGAGAAGAAATAAAAGAGGAAATCACGCCAGGAAACTTTTCGAGAACCTTTTTAATAATTCAAATTTAAAATTCTTTTGTATTTCTCTTTGCTCACAATAAGGATTATACAACTTTTGCTGTAAAACTCTAAAAAATATTTATTTTTTGCTGAAATTATTGTTCTGAAATGAACTTCCGTCCAATGCTATTAAAATGAAAAAAAAAAAAAACCCACATAATTCCCATAAAATGTCTTTTCTATATGATTATTTGCTTTTTTTTTGGCCTGGTGACTTTTTACCTTTTATTTCCAGTTTTAATATTTAATATAACTATCTATTGTTCTTAAAGCAACTATAAGACTCTAAAAATCACCTCAATTATTTCTAAAATATTCGATAATAATTGTCATTTTATCAGCAAAAAATGAAAAAAAAAATCTAATTGAAATGAGGTAATTAAACTTACTTTATATTTCAGGGCAGAAACTATAGATGAGTAATAATATCACTTTGCACAAATAATCCACTTTCTTTGAGACGAAACATTTATTCACACTTCACACAAATAAAAACACAGAAACACTTAGAATTAAACGCATCTTAAATTCCATTTTACTATTTAACCCGAAGTTGTCGCTTTTCTGTTAAAGGTCTCAGTAACAACTAACTATCATACAGCGGCGTTGCTGTCGGATTCTAAAGTCCAACATGGGAGGAGTTTGTGACAATAATAAAGTCAGCTGTATCGAATGCCATTAAATCATTTCTTGAAAAATGCGAACTCGAGAATTTGTTGAATCTCCACGGTTTAGACTTTCTTGAATTGGAAAAACACATTTTTTGGTAAATGTCTGTCTGTCTGTGACAAAGTTAACTCAAAAACACTTTGAGCTAGACAGATAAAATTTAGTATATGCTCTTTAAACTGAATTGACAAATTTCTTCCAAATTTTGAGTAAAATCTGCTTTAAGGAGGTTCGTCTGTCTGACTGCTCGAATATAAGTTAACACGATAACTACAAAATATAGAGAGCTAAATATAATACAGATTTATTAGATATATTGTAGACACCTGTCATATTTTAAACCAAATCCAACAAGAAATTGACCGTCTGTCAGTTTGTACGTTCAGCAGCATACAAAAGCGATGACTAAAAGGCTTAATGACATAAATATATCAAATCTGGTATATGATTTTGTGACTACAAATATAACTTATTGTCTTATTTCTGTTCCAATAGATAAGTTAAAAATTCATTTAAAACACAAACTCTCGATTTTTGGATACGACAAGCCAAGGAATAATCGCCAATTAACTCGACAAGGCTGGCGCGATAGATTTAATAAAAATAAGAAATTAGCGCCAAAAATTAATATTTCGTAACTAATACAAATCAATGTCTTGAAAAGCGTTCTTTGGCATGACAAGTTTAGTGGAGAGCATGCGAGAAGGTTTTGAGGAGACCACTTTTAATAGTTCTTTATAAATATATTTTAAGCTATCTTGATATTTTTAATTGTGGTTGTATTATTATTTCAGAATATTTATAATTGCACATTTGTTAGGTTTCACAAAAATTCGCTAAATTTTAACTAGATCTCTAATTGCTTGTCCATGTCTAGAAAATCCCAAACTGAAAATCAGAATTTTTGATCACTGTAACATTACGCAAGGTAATGATTGTGCTCTACATTGGAATTGTGAGTCTTTATTTATTTGTTGTATTCATAAACTTATTGTTTTTCCAGCAAAAATTCGAAACAAACCTTAAACTTCTTGTTTGAAAATGACGAGGTTATCATCAAAGGCCCTTAGGATCATCAAAACATGCAATCTGTATGCCAGTTGCATATCTTCAGTGAGTATTACAGCTTTTTCGATTACTAAATAACAATTAAAATGTAAATGTTTTAGAATGAGTTAATCCATTGAGTCATTTTTTTGAAGTGATGTCTTTTGAGTTACCAAAGCATTATTTCTACTATCGTTCTGCTTCTTTATTTCCAGGGTATTTCAATGGCAGTGGTCGGTCCTTGCCTTCTGGACTTTCAAGAACTCGTCAATACGGATACAGAACACATAGCGATCATATTTACTTGCCGATCAGCGGGATATTTAGCTGGATCTCTGTTTGGTGAGGAAAAAAATGACTAATTTTTTTATTCTACAAAATGTTATTCCCTTTCACCCAAAATAAAGTGGGGGCTTTAGACAAGACCCGGGTGCTCATATTTTTATTTTCAGAGCCCCGTGCATAAGCGT